>JAVJIF010008473.1:0-52014 GCA_038442645.1 Agave tequilana | reverse complement strand
TGAGATCCTTCAAATAAAAATATTTTTCATGAAGACGCTGTAAACCACATGGCACTAAAACACTCAAAAATCCATATAGCACAATTTGTACTCATGAAAACTAAGTCATGAGAAAACATTAAATAGGGTGAGTGTACAAGTGTTGTGAGAAACATATCAACATAAAAATGGACAATCAAGCTCATATGAAATTCATCTTAAGATGTGAAATCACTTATTGAAATCATCTTAAAACATGATATTCATCATAAATGTGAAATCACCTAAAAACATGAAAACCATCAAAACATGATTTAAACTTCAAGGCATATGTATGTCATGTACAAACTAAAGTATACATACATATCCTAAACACAATGAGTCCACAAAAGTATGTGCATGAAGGCACGTGGCTCAAAGATGTACATGTATACTCAATAGTTTGGACAAGTTAGACATATACATGAAGTTAAAACAAAATATGTAAAATGATGAATACAAGTCAAATGCAAGAATCATCAAAACTAGACTATACTAGTACATCAAGTGAATACAAATGAGCGTTTAAAGCACAAACATATATAAAGGTCTATTTGTAGCTCACTAGTTGTACAAGTATAAATCCTAGTCTTAATGAAAACTATCATTCAAGCAAGTAGTCAAAACATGAAGCATAAAACGGGTCAACAATCAACATGATCATGATAATCAAAAACATGAATTATTAAAAAAAAAAATCATAGTCAACCATATGATTAGCATGACAAAGACATGTGCATTAGAACTATGATCAACATGATAGCTAAACATAAAGAGAACACAAAATAAGGGTACATACTAAATATGGGTGATCTCATAAGCTAAACATGCATGTCAAGGGTCTAACAAACATGGCATATATCATACTAAAACATGAGTCATCAAAACAAATCATCATATAATCATAAACATCCAAATGGTCATAATGCAAATGTATGTGCATTAGATCTAGGGCATACATGTTAGTTCTAAATAAGTGAGAACACTAAATATAGATCCATATGAAACATGGGTGCTCAAGTAACTAAACATGTATAACACTAATCTAACTAACATAGCATAAGCATAATGAACAATGAAACAGAACATGCTATGAATAGATGAACATGTAAAAGCATGCAAATAAAAATGGAGTTAGAGAATGATACCAAAACCGATGAAGGTGCATCTCTAGTTCTCCAAACCACGGTGGTCCTCCCACCAAATCCCCTTGAGAGTGAAGCATCCAAATGGTTCTCTTTAAGCTTAGAATGCATCCACCTCAAGGCACCAATGCCCTCAAGTGATGCGAGAGCTCCCACCTACATCAAAAGTCAAAGAGGTGGTTTTTGGTACCCATTTTCTAGTGGGTCTACGGGGGTTAGTATCTTTTCTAACCCAAACAAGATTAGTTGCTAAATTTTCATGATAATGCGATCATAACAGAATCTAGCAAGATGGCCTTTTCGGCCACAATGTGTACATGTGTACACATGGGCATACATAGTGTGAAATTTGTGATTGTGATGAGCATGTGTATGCCGTGTAGGGTGTGCATGCAAAGATGGACCTTGTTTCATGCGAACCAAGGTTTCCAAACGTGAATGATTCAAGGTGCATTGGCTCAAAGTGGAGCCCAAACATTCAACACTTTTCTTCAAAGCATTTATATCATGTTCAATAGAAGAAGACAAAGTGGAGCATGCAATAGGTGTGCAAGAAGAAGAAGATGCTATACTAGCATGGCACACATGGGAATCAATATCAATTTTCAAAGATTCATTTTTCTTCAAAACCAAATCCAATTCTTTAGTAATTGAATCAATATCATTTTTCAAAGTGAGGTTTTCTTTAAAACAAGATCCAATTTAGAAGATAAAATCTCATTTTGCTTTACAACATCATCACAATCATTTTTGTTTTTCAAAAATTCATTTTCCTTTAAAGCAAGTTCAAGTTGAGATTTAAGTGAGTCACATTCACTTGCAATCTCTTCCTTCTCTTGCAAAACCAATTCAAAATTAGAGCATAAATCCTTTAATTTCATTTTCAAAACAAGATTATCATCTTTCAACAAATCATGTTCTTCTAACAAATTTTCAAGCTTTTGAGCAAGTTCCATATTTAAAGTTTGAACTTCAAAACAACCATGGCAATAATAACTAGAGCTATCATCAATATGAGAATCCGATTGTACCTCAAGGGAGTTCTTCCCTTGGACCATGAGGCATTGCTCTTCGGACTTTTCTCTTTTAGATCTCCTCATCTTGTTAATTATCCTTGGAAGCTCGGGAGACGTCAAGATACTCCAAACTGCAAAAGCCGAATCATAGTGATCAAAAACGGGTAAAAGAAATTCATTTAGAGATGCTCTAAGTGCTCTAAGTGCTAATGCATTGGCCTTCTTATGCTTGCTACTATTTGGGAGGGATTCTATGGTAATGGCTTGATAAACTAGATGACCTAGTGTTTTTAAATGCCTAGTCATGTCCACCTTCCAAGTATCAAGTCTAAAATGGTCAAACATAGGAGGGCTAGCCATGAGTGCAAACTAGTATGAGTGCAAATGAAAATGCAAATGAAGATTAGCAAACCAAGATCACTCCTAGGTGGTTAAACCTAAATATCAGGAGCACTAGCTCTGATACCAATTGAAAAGTCACCTAGAGGGGGGGTGAATAGGTGACTTTTCAATCTATGAACTAAATGCGGAATTTAAAAACTTAATGCAAATTACACTCAAGTGCTATCAACAAGTGATGCACACACCAAGCCAAGCAAATATGAATGAGCAATGTAAATAAATGCAAGGCACAAAGTAAAGAGAGAGTAGAGAGAGAGCCAATGGATCAAGCGCAAACACAAAGATATGTTATCGAGGTTCGAGCACCCAGCTCTACATCCCCGCCTTCGACACACGAAGGATTTCCACTAGCTCGTCCACCTAGGACCCTTTACAAGGAGTACCCAACTCCTCTCTTACAACCTCCTCCCTGAGGCACAAATCCAAGCCAACCAACACAACCTCCTCCTTGAGGCAAACTCTAACAATCACAACCTCCTCCTTGAGGCAAATTTTCAAACCAATACAACAAACTCCCAATCACCAACCAATACAAGGATCACCTCTCAACTAGAGGGATACAACCCAAAGCACAAAGCTAAGAAAAGATTGGGTTACAACTTGGTGGTCACAACAACAACCACAAACAACTTCTTCTTCCACACAAATAACCTATAGATATAGATGGTAGATTTTTGCTCAAGTGTGGAGAAAACCAAAGGAATGGAAGTCAGAAATCACAAAGAAAATCCTTGGGAAAAATCAATAAATCAAGATAGAATAGTTCAATCAAAATTCTTTCCCAAAAACCCTTTCTTTGATTTTCCAAACCCTAATGAAAACACCAAATGGATTGTTCAATTCAAGCTCAAAAACTTCTTTTGATTGCTTTGAAAACACCAGAGAATCAGCAAAAATTCGCACAAAAAATCTTGGAGAAAACCCTTGCAAAAAGGGGTATTTATAGGCAAATTTCAGAAAATAGCCGTTGACAGAAATTTAGCCAGAATTGACCCTGCGGTCGACCGCCCGGTCGACCGTGCAACGGTCAAATTTTGAACCGTTTGCACTACCGGTCGACCGCCCCGGTCGACCGAATAATCCAGAGAGCAGACTATTCTGCTCCGTCGACCGTCCCGGTCGACCGCTATCTGTGCCAGAAACGTGCACAGGTTTGTGCACGTCGGTCGACCGGCCCGGTCGACCGACCTCAGACCTAGTCGACTAGTCAGGGGGCTAGTCGACTTGGTTGAAGCCTGGAACAGAAAAATGGTTAAAAACACATTTTAAAAACATTTTTATCTTTGCTAAAACTTTCATAGAAACTTATTTTATCATAGCATTTTGAAACACAAACTAGTGATAAAAATTTCAAGACATATATCTCATTTTGGTGTCTTGCCAATTTTATCAAAAACCAAACTAGTATTTTTCCAAACTTGGATTTTCCAAATAAACTTTGTTCAAAACTTATCCAAATGCAAAAACATGATATTTAAACATTTAGAGGCATGATGCATATGGATAGAAATCCAATATACATGAAACATATATATATCATCAGTTTTTGTCTTTAATTTCCAAAAATAAGTTTTGTCAAGACACAAAACCTAAAACACATGAATAGGTATATCAAATTAAGTTTGTCTAAGTCTTTGAAGCATGCATGTATATAGAACAAATCTAATATACAATAAACCATGTAAACTTGTTTTGATATAATGTCTATTCATGAAAATCAAGATCGGTTAAACCATAAATCCAAAACCAATATTCAAAACATGAAACGTGTGTGTGTTGTGAACTTGAGCATTATCATACTATTCTAATCTTTACAATTAGGCTCTAAATACAAACTAAACTAGGGATACCTAAGTCTTCTTGTAGAGCGCCGTCTCCAAGTTGACTCGGTCCAAATCGTGATTCACCAAGCAAGTGCTATATATGATCTTTGACGCTTGGGCTCTTGAATCAACATGTGCAAGCTTCCAAATCATCTTGTTGAAGCTAAACACCAACTAATCTTGGTTAATGATCTGAAACTAAAATCACAAGATTATTAGTACACATAACTACATGAGTTAATCATCATCAAAACTAGAGTGGAAGGCCTTTGGGCCAACACAATTTTCGTTTAGTTTGATTAATTTGACTCTATTTTTCTTAGTTAAATATACTACTGGCTTGTCTTGTTTAACGATGACAGATGAGTTGATTTTAACTTCTTTCTGTTTTATGGCAGACCATCTTTCGGAACCCCAATGAGATTAAACCCTATGTGGTTCCAAATCCAGAGCGCTGCAATGTTCCTGCTGCAGCTATTTATGCATCGGAAGATTCTGTCGTCGTTGTGGACGTAAATGTTCCTGCAGCACATGTGGCAATGCACAAATGGCAGCCAAATACTCCTGATGGCCACGGAACACCTTTCCTGTTTCAACATGGAAAGGCTGCAACAAGTTCGACTGGGGGTGCGTTGATGCGCATGTTCAAAGGGCCACCGGATCCAGTTATGAGGACTGGCAATTCCCTCGCGCATTAGCATTTGCTGCATCTGGAATACGAAGTTCAGCTGTAGTTGCGGTGACTTGTGACAGAGAAATTATCACGGGTAATATATCTCTCTTTTATTTTGCCTTTCATCAGAATAAATATCTTAAACTGAAGTTTTACTTGTTATCTTAAGAGGTAACAAGGTTTAAAATACGGTGTCAGTTTTCCAATTTGGATGCTTTACATCTGTTTGTTTGAGTTTTTTGTTTCAAAAATTTTAAATTGAAAACATCAAAATGGTAATATTAGAAACCAGATCCTTCCCCTTGAAATTCAATGATATTCTTTCCTAATTATAAATTCACTCTTCCATCTTGATGTTCAACGCGTGAAAAGTAAAATTCCACAATGGAGTGATTGCTAATTCATTTTTCGTTTTTAACTAATCATCAATTTTGCAAAATATGGTTGAAAGTAGATAAAAGCTTAGATTTATGGTTTGGACACTATAAATTAACAATCTAAATCATTGATCATGACTGGGAAACTTTGAAAACCTTGCAAACCAATTTTGATTGGCTATATATATCTGAGACCACAGATCTAAGAAGCTTGCTATTACTAGCCATCCACTTTGTATGGATAGGAAATAAGACTCATAATTACTTATTTTTTCAATTTTAGACACTTCAATAATTTAGATTAGAGTGGATTTGTTGGATTGCACATGATCAGATTTGAAAGGAAAGTAAAGGAGCCAAGACACTAGTATAATTTTACCAAGTCTTAATTTCGGAAGGCAATTCATATGTTTTTGAATGTGCTCTGATAATATGTAGAAAGTGGTTGAAGCCTTTTATTAATCAAATTCAAGCTTTCTAAGGAAATGCACTTCGAAATTTTTCTTTGCCTTACATTGTGCCACAGAGATGAATTCAGTTTTCCATAGTAGGCCAGGGTCATCTTACCTTCATCATCATTTAGACTTGTTTAGTTTTAACAGTCCACAATACCTTTGTGGTTGAGCTTAACTGGAGTGATTTATAGTATTGGCCTTTGTATCCACTAATTGGCCTTCCATGCTTTTTGAAAATTCTTATTACACAATTTCGTGACCATCTCAAAATTTTGTTAAGCAACAAGATTGAAATCCTACCATAAGCAGAAAAGCAATATAGGTGGTGTATACTCCTCCTCCATCCCTCCCTTTCTTTTTAATCCATTAGAACTAGAACAAAAATCGGATTCAGATTATGCTTTTAGCATTTTCTTAGGCATTTGCTGAAACAATATTCAAATGCAGTTTAACATCACTAAACCTATTAATACACTACATACAATGCCTAAAACTGTGGAAATAAGAGCTGTGATGCTAAAAAGTATATCCTTAGATATCATTTTTTGGCATTGATTTAAATATTGTATTTCTTACAAGTTTGTTCATGCATCTTGGTGAATGTGAAGGCTTACCTTGTCTTCATCTTTACCCGACTTAAAATTTTGTATTGAGAATTTAGCTGCATAACTTCCTAAATTAATAATGTTCACCATTTTTTGAGAGGAGGTAATGATTTTTTGAGAGGAGGTAATGTTACTTCTTAAATGGAGAAGTAATGAACAATATGTTTCTTAAGGTTTCTTAAGGATTATCTCAAAAAAAATGTTTCTCAAGGTAGTTGTTATGTTTTAATCGAGGATTAAGATTTTGGCTGAAATGATTCAGTTTTCTGACCAGTTTTCAAAGATCCAGTACGAAATCAGTAGGGAAAAATCTTATTTTCAGCCATTAACCCTGCAAAAACATAAAAAGAGTCACTTTAACTACCAAAAACATTGTAGAAAGATCGATGCGTCAGAGCCCTAAATAAATTCTCCAGAGAAAGAGGAATAAAGTGACAAAATTGCTACAAATCCAGCACCCAGATCCTCGAACAAATGATGAAGGAAAAGGTTGGGGAGAGGGAGGGAGGGAGGGAGGGAAACAACTTATCTGAGAATATCGTGCATCTCTGCTTATTTTGATGCTTCTCACCTTTTATTTTCTGTCATCTCCTTCTAATCAAAGATGGAGATGTTAGGGATAGGTTTTAAGTTTTGTAGCAAGCCGGGTTAGATTAGACTAAATCCAATCCAAATACATTATTTTCATGAAAATGGTTTTGCACTTTATTAGGGTTGCTGAAAGCATACCCATTAATGTATTTTACATTTGACTCCTTGGCATCCAATTATATATTACAATGGCTATGACTTATACATGTAGTATACTACAAATTTAACTATGGCATCTCCTATTTTAATTACTTTAACATGTGACCTCCTTGTATATGTAACTTTCTGACATTAATATAAAGTCAAAACCAAAACCGGGAATGAAACTTAGCAAAACCACCGAAATTGGTCAAAACTGATACTTTTGGAAGGGTCTAAAAATGAAACCAAATTCTCAAACATTTCTGTTAATATATTTTCTGCCTGGAAAAGAAGGCCCAAAACCATGAGATCAATTTTGCACCTACGAAAAGAATTTAGTATGCGATTGGATCTCTGAGAAATTTAAGGGTTGATTCTGGCCATTCCATGTGGCTCAAAACATCGTGTGAGGGGGATTCTTAAGTTGCTTTACATTATTAGCCAACAACCAAGGTTTCAAATTTCGGCCGATTCCGATGTATATCTGCAATATCGTATCGGGTTTTAAGGTATGTGATACACTATCAACCATCCTGATATATGCTCAAACCATCTCTGCAGATTATGAAAAATTAGGATATTTATTCTAATAATCAACTTTAGGCATATATATCCCTCTATAAAATAATTCTTTTCAAATGTAATACAAATATTGATGTGTTTTGTTTAAATACACTAATTACCCTGTTATACTTTCCCGTTGAAAAAAAACTACTCTGTTATATAATATTTTGTTGAAACGTGATAAACACTCAAATCAATTATTTCAAAAAACATCTCAAAATGTCGCTAATAGTCTTCACAATCTTTTTTAATAATTTTTAACTATTCTAGTGGTGATTGATATGTTTGAGACAAAACTACTAATATTGCCGGCATTGAGAGCGCCAATACTATAGACCATCGTTTGTTACCAATACTTGTACGGAGATTACAAACTGTGCCTTCAGCCCAGCATCTTAATCTTTTGGGTCAACTGGCTTTAGCAAAATTGTATTCTTTATGCTGCAATAGGAATGAAAGGAACTTGGTATTGAGTATTGACTGTTCTGGTATACATATAGGTGGGCATGCTGATAATTCTGTCAAGTTGATATCATCAGATGGAGCAAAAACAATTGAAACAGCATCTGGGCATTGTGCTCCTGTTACCTGTCTCGCACTGTCACCAGATAGTAATTATCTGGTGACCGGGTCTCGGGACTCCATGGTTTTACTTTGGAAAATACATCAAGCATTGCCTTCTCAATTGAACAGTGTTTCAAACACTTCCCCCACTTTTGCAAAAACACCAACTAGCCCCCTGACAAGTAATAATAGTTCAAACATCATTTCAGAAATTGGCCGGAAATGCCGCATTGAGGGCCCCATACATGTGTTAAGAGGTCATCTTGGAGAAATTCTCTGTTGTTCTGTCAGTTCTGACTTAGGCATCACAGCATCAAGCTCCTATACTTCAGGTGTGCTTTTGCATTCAGTGAGGAGAGGTCAGTTGTTACGCAAGCTAGATGTTGGAGAGGCTGATGCTGTCTGCCTCTCTTCTCAAGGAGTTGTAATGGTTTGGAACAAGTCGGAGAAACGGATTAGCACCTTTACCGTTAATGGGCTTCCGATTGCTACAACAATTCTCTCTCCTCTCGCAGGAACAATAAGTTGCATTGAGATTTCCATTGATGGAGAATATGTCCTTATTGGAACCTCTTCTTTTAGTGATGGTCTACAGAAAGATGATGTAAGTTCTAGTGGTAGTATTTATCTGGAACCGGACAAACCTCAGTTTAAAGGCACAGGTCCTTTTGCAAATGAAACCAGCGAGAACAGGATAGCAGTTCCGGTGCCATCAGTATCCCTTCTCAATTTGCATACTCTGCAGGTATAAGAAAAGCTGAAAATTATTCCTGTTTATTTTATTATAGCTCTTGTCGCTCCTAATCAGCCGTTCTGTATAAATTTGCAGGTATTTCACACCTTGGTGCTCAGAGAAGGCCAAGATATAACTGCTGTAGCTTTAAACAAGGATAACACAAATGTTTTGGTTTCAACAGCAGATAAACATTTGATAGTTTTCACCGATCCTGCTGTAAGTCTTTCATTTATAAGTCTCGTAGGTGATCTTTTTATCAATTTTTTTCTCCCTCTAGAAGCAAAAGAATGTTGTCCTTATACATGCATTACCGAATCATACCATACATTTACATTGTGGCCTTCAGTCTTGTACATGATTTGTTTTGCAAGCTATATGGGAAAATTAAGATATTGTACTTGTCAATAACCATGAACATGGTTAACCTGTCAGCAGTTTGTGTATGGAAATAGCTACTTCTCATATTTATGTTTTTGCTTTGTTTTTCTTGCAGTTGAGCTTGAAAGTAGTGGATCAAATGCTTCGGCTTGGTTGTGAGGGCAGTGGGCTTACGATAAGTAAAGTACTGAATAGTTAGATTGTATATTGAGAGACCTACAACTAGCAAGCCCCAGATTACTCATGACTTGGGAAAGAATTTCAATGTAGAAGAAAACTTGATAGTTACAATGTATCCTGTGAGGAAGAAAAATACAAAGTTCAGGAGGGCAGAGAGAGAGAGAGAGAGAGAGAGAGAGTAGCTGAGTGAAAAATTTTGTATCCCTGTCTTGTTTTCTTTACCCATGTAAAAATACTTCTTTCATCTAAAAAGATCAATTGTTTTGGGGTGCTTATTTGTCACTTTTCACTGACCATGTTATTTTTGAAATTCGAACAGTTTGAGTTGTGCAGTGGTAACTGTGAGCATATTTCACACAAATTAAATTACGTGATGTGAGTTTTATGACATATTATTTTCTTCTTTTGTAACTTTAATATTGAAGGATTTGAAGGATTGGTGATCCTTTATAACTGGTTACTCTCTGTAATACCGGAAAGCTGATCTTTTTTTTTATGATGGGCCTCTTTTTGCGTGTTTGGTTTGGGGCAATAAGTGAGAAAGCTCATTTCTCACTTTTTTGTTTGGAATCGAAAAAAGAAATTGGGAATTTTTTTTTTTTTACACATCTTTTTTATATTATTATTTCTCACTTGTAGGGTGTTATAATTAACTTTGTGGTCATATAAATTTCACTTGTAATAAGTTGTAGCTCAAAACAGTTAATTTTGTGATAACTTGCAGTCTAATTATATCTTAAAATTTTGATGATTAATATTTATTTTAATATTATTTTGTGATCAATTTTGTGATAATTTTTTTCACTTTTAACTAATCAAACATCAGAAAATATTATATTTTTTCATTTATATTTTCACATTAATCAAATACATAAAAAATTATTTGCATAAATCTCAATTTCTTATATTTTCTTCATCTTTCCTCCTCATTTTTCACTTATATTTTTTTCTCCAACTTGAAGCAAACCAAAGAGGCCCAGTAGAATCAGAATCTTATTACAACCCATTTTCTATCATTCGTAACGTTGTCTGTACGTTTTTGTGTGGGCTGTCTTCATTCATTAGAATGTACTAAAATTACTGAATGGTAATATGAGAGAGAGAAGTTAATGGAACAACGCGGGCTACAGAATGCCCTAAACGCATATGAAGTCAAGCAATTGTAAAGGATACAATAATTGCTAATTTAACGAACGAGATGACCCACAATAATAGAAGACAAGGATTCGTGTAGCACGTGTTCTCTTTCTGCTGTTCAAAGTTAGATGTCAACTCTTGTTCACTTCAGATTTTATTGTTTTTGTCTATTGCAACATGAGAGGATTAAATTGCTTCTGATTATATTATTGTTTTTTAACAAATCATATGGTATGTGTTTAAGTAAATCATTGTGTATTTTATATATGTGACTCCAATTATATATTTGTTTGCTTTTATGTGAATATTCTATTGCCCTTCCATTTGCCAATTGGTCACCATATTTGCAATTGAGATATAAACAAAATCATTCCAAATATATTATTTAAAAAAGGGAAAACGAAACCATACATGTGCTTCCAGTACGTTGATGTTATTTTCTAACAAGGGGTGGGGGATACTACTCAAGTAACTGTTGTGCCTACGACAACAACCCGATAGAGGATCCCTCCCTGAATCTCTAAGCACAAAGAACAATCTCAAATAGCACAAAATAATCATCAAAGGAAACACACTCGCAAACAAACAATTTAACGAGGTTCGACCTCAACGCCTACGTCCTCGGGGCAATCCAGAAAAGAGATTAATTAATAGAAAGATGATTACAATTGCTAGCAGCCTCTTTGAATGCAAGAGAGCTCAGCAAACCCAGCCTTCAGATCTCCTCAGGATACTAACCCTAGAATTAAACACAGCCTTAAATACAACAGGTTTTCAAACCTGCAAATCGCAGCCCGCACCCGCAGGTCGGTCGACCGGGCGATCGACCGACTTCTTCCACCGGTCGACCGCTCGGTCGACCGAATGCCCAACAGAGAGTTGGGCATTTACAGTCAGGCATTTCGGTCGACTGGCGGTCGACCGATCTCTTCCACCGGTCGACCGGTCGGTCGACCGGGTGCCCAACAGAGACTTGGGCAATTACAGTCAGGCTATGCGGTCGACCAGGCGGTCGACCGCTCTCTGACCCTATGCATGTTTCCTACTGTTGCTGCTATTTCTGCTGCTGTTTCCTTCGTCCTTTTGTCGTCGACCTCCTTGGCGATCACTCGACGACCCTCGACGATCCTTGTCAACTTCCCCATCAGTAAACTCTCTCTTTCCAACAATTCTCTACCTCGGCGAAGATTTTTCAAATCTGAGCCGATCTCCAACGTACCCCAGTCTTTCACCTGGCGAAATCGACACACGATCTCGGCGAAATCGACACACGATCTCGGCTTGCGCGCACCAGACGAAATCGACACACGATCTCGGCGAAATCGACACACGATCTCGGCTTGGAATTTTTAGCTCAGCTATCCCTGGAAAACATCGCACATGCCTTCCTCGCACTTCACCTTAGGAGAACTTTCATACATGCCGATCACCAAACTGTGGCTTCCACTCCACAACTTCACGACCTCACGAAGACTTCCTCACGAGCCAACACTGACTCTCCAATTGACTAGCTCTATCTAGTCTACTTGTCTTCCACTGACGGTCCAACAAAGTCTGCGTAGAGCCCACCAAATATTCATCGGCTTCAACTGGATGCACACCACTCCTTATGCAAACTCAACATCTTCTCACCGGAAGATCAACATGTTCATCGAGATCACAACACTTCACCACCACGTGAAGTCCAACTGATCACAACGCTTCTCCTCTACGTGAAACCTCTCCACCTCTACGTTGAGTTCCATCGGCCACAACTCTTCACCTCTACGTGAAGATTCACACAGTTTCTCGAGAACCCAAATAGCTTCATACGGGTTGCATCACCAAATGGCTGCGCCTTTACGGCTGCCTACGTACCTTTGCCCAAAAGGATCAAGCCAACCGTAGTTCATTTAAGATGAGCTTCATCAAGCTCAAGCAATGGTACCTGTATTTGCAGTAGTGAACCTGTCTGACCGAGTCATATGAACCTCTTCCCGACCATCATGGAGGACAACGGCCTTCAACTTCAGCTTGTCACGATCACAAGCTTGAGATTCATGCTTCTTTCCCCAAAAGCGTAGTTTCACCTTTGTTCCAATAGCTGCAAACAACTCGACATCCTCAACAATGTCTTCAACCTGTTCAGCATCAACCTTGGTATCATGATCTCCACCCGGTGTCACATCTGGTGAAGTCTCCTCTAATGCCGAACCAACTGGAGATGATGGAGTAGCATCAACCTCCACCCGCTGCGATCCTTTCTTGGTCTCCGTCCTCTCCACCTGCTGAGAGACGGTGGACTTCATCACTGAAGTCTCTCCAAAAGTGACATGCCTGCTCATCATGATCTTCTTGTCTTCGGGGTCCCACAACCTGTAGCTGTTTCCCTTGACGCCCAAATAGACAAACCCCTTTGCTTGCGGATTCACCTTGCCATTCTTGGCACTGAAGTAGGCCGGACTTCCAAACTCCCGCAGCACACCATGATCTTGAGCAGCTTTCCCAGACCAAATTTTCAATGGAGCTTTACCTCCAATCGCAGTCGATCTGTTCATGAGATGGCTAGCATACTCAGTCGCCTCAGCCCAAAATGACCTGTCTAATCCTGCATTAGACAATAACTACCGAACCTCCTCCAGCAAGGAACGGACTACATCTTTAGCCAATCCATCTGTACCTGTCGTGAAGTGAGTAGCAATACCTGTGTTCTGGCCAAATCGTAGGAATTGGTACATGTCCTTTCCAACATTACCAATATGAAGCTCCTTTATCTTCCTACCTATCTGCCTCTCCATTCTTCCTCTCCACTTCACCAAAACATCTAGGGCTTCACCCCTTTGTCTCATGGGATATATTCAAACCTGCCTAGATGAACCATCAATAAATGAGACAAAGTACCTGTGACCTCCAAGCGATACCGTCTTAGCAGGTCCCCATACGCTCATGTGAACACAATCAAGAAGACCTTCATTGCGGTGAGTACTGGTGCTGAATCTCACCTTCTTCTTGTCCAGAACGCTATGTCCACCTTCCAACTCGCAGGTAGCAGCACCTTCTAGCGATTCCATCTTTGCAGGAGCTCGCAAAGATTTTTCTTCTTCCTGTCCGACCTTTCCCTGCCATACCTCCGGGCCACCATTATCTGAGGAACTCGAAGTCTCCACCTGATCTGTAATCGTACTACCCTTCAAGTAGTAGAGGTTGCCTCGGCGGACGCCCTTCATCACCACCATCGAGCCCTTGATCATCCTGAGATCGCCATCTCGAACAGATATCACCTTGCCCAATGCTTCAAAAGTGCCAACTGAGATAAGATTTCTTTTAAGCTGAGGTACATACCTCACCTCCTTCAACTCTCGAACTATCCCATCATCCATCTTGATGCGGACTGTACCCATCCCTTCTATATTACACGGATGGTCATCCCCCATGACCGTGTAACATCCATCCAGCTTCTCAAAGCTAGAAAACCAGGCCCTGTTCGGCCACACATGATAGGTGGCTCCGCTATCCAAGATCCACTCAGCACTATCTGAGTTACAAACAGTAGGGGTAGTAACCGAGAGAGAGAACACCGATGAGTCATCATTCGATCCATCCGCCTGTGCGAGATTCGCCTCGGTCTTTGACTCCACCTTCTTATCTTTGGCCTTCGGGCATTCTGCTTTCCAGTGTCCTAGTTCCTTACACAAGGCACACTGATTCCTCTTCAGATTTCTGAAACCCGGACAGGATTTTGATCTTCCTCTAACCTCCTTGCCCTTCCTCGATGAACCTCTGCCTCTTACTTCTAGTGCCTCCGCCGATGAGCTTGACTTAGAAGGATGTCTCTCCTTCTTCCTCGTCTCATAACCTGTCAATGCAGACGACACCTCATTGTAATCCAAGGTCTGCCTTCCATTAATGAAGGTCAGTGTGAATGTCTCATACTCCTCCCCTGGGAGTGAGTTCAGGAAGATGATCGCCTTGTCCTCCTCTTCTACAATGACATCCACGTTCACCAAGTCTGTAAGAAGCTTCGTGTATCGGTTGATGTGCTCATTCACTGTGCTCTCCTTCTTCATCTGAAATCCGTACAGCTTACTCTTAAGCTGCAACCTTGACTCAACACTCTTCGTCAAGTATTTCTTCTCAAAGGTTTCCCACAGATGCTTCGCCGACGTCTCATGTTGTGCAAGGTATTTTATATCTTGCGACAAACATGAACGTATCAACCCACACGCCGACCTGTTCATCTTTGCCCACTCTTCATCAGTGGTCTTGCTTCTCTTCTTCTCCAGAAGGAGAGTATCCTCGAGGTTCGATGCATTCAGGGCATCCATAACCTCACATCTCCACATCCCGAAGTTATTTGTACCATTGAACTTCACCACATCGATCCTCGGATGAGGATGCATGGTCTTAACCGAAGTAGTTTCTTCTGCCATTGAGATTACTTGATCCTCTATCTATGCGGAAGAACAACCAATTGGAAATAGATCACTACTCAGATAAAAATTGGATTTTTACCTTTCCCTTGAAATCCTAGATCGAGTTTCTCTCCGGATCTACTTCACCACAGATTCCACGAGCCCTCCTTGCGTCCTCCTGAGATCGACACACGATCCCACGAACACCAATACCTCTGATTTGAGATCGACACACGATCTCCACTGAATCAGATCTCGAGCCCTTCGAATCTTCAGAAATCCCAAGCGAAACCTGGAAGCTCTGATACCACTTGTTGTGCCTACGACAACAACCCGATAGAGGATCCCTCCCTGAATCTCCAAGCACAAAGAACAATCCCAAACAGCACAAAATAATCACCAAAGAAAACACACTCGCAAACAAACAATTTAACGAGGTTCGGCCTCAACGCCTACGTCCTCCGGGCAATCCAGAAAAGAGATTAATTAATAGGAAGATGATTAAAATTGCTAGCAGCCTCTTTGAATGTAAGAGAGCTCCAGCAAACCCAGCCTTCAGATCTCCTCCAGGATACTAACCCTAGAATTAAACAACAGCCTTAAATACAACAGGTTTCCAAACCTGCAAGTCGCAGCCCGCACCCGCAGGTCGGTCGACCGGGCGGTCGACCGACTTCTTCCACCGGTCGACCGCTCGGTCGATCGAATGCCAACAGAGAGTTGGGCATTTACAGTCAGGCATTTCGGTCGACTGGCGGTCGACCGATCTCTTCCACCGGTCGACCGGTCGGTCGACCGGGTGCCCAACAGAGACTTGGGCAATTACAGTCAGGCTATGCGGTCGACTGGGCGGTCGACCGCTCTCTGACCCTGTGCATGTTTCCTGCTGCTGCTGCTGTTTCCTTCGTCCTTTTGTCGTCGACCTCCTTGGCGATCACTCGACGACCCTCGACGATCCTTGTCAACTTTCCCATCAGTAAACTCTCTTTCCAACAGTAACAACAGAGAGCAGAATGCACAGAAAATATGATTGTTCATCGTCGTCGACGCGTAGAGCAGAAGGCAGGGATTACGTTAACAATGGAATGTACAGATATTCCTCTTGTAGCGATTGATGATTTTTAATGTAATATTGGAAATGGAGGACAAGCGAGGGGGGAAGGGCGTTGAGTTGAAGACTGGAATTCGAGAATTTAGGGCCTGATTGGGTACCGGATGAGAGAAGAAGAGGGGGAGAGAGAGAGAGAAAATGAACAGCGGCAGAGTTTCTTCCCTTCTTTCACCGCAGGCGATGGGGCTGGGAAAGACGAAAAGGCGGAAAAGAAGAAAAACCTAAAATAATCCTCAAGCCCCACCCCCCAACCCCACAAAAAAAACACCTCAATCCTTATGATCCTGTTCTCATCCACCGTAAATTTGAGGAGAATAGTTTCTTCCCCTTGTCTTTCATGTAGGAGTCATCTCAGCACCAGTTAGGAAAAACAAACAAACATCGAAAACCATACAATCATGAGAGAGAGAGAGAGAGAGAGAGAGAGAGAGAGAGAGAGAGAGAGAGACCACTCTTCTACTATCATGCCCTTAGAGACTGTGTGGGCTCTTGTAACCTTACTGATATGGGTTTCTCGGGGCCTGCACGTGCAATAACCAACAGTGCAGGAGAAGAATATGGGTAAGACTTGACAGGAATTTTGGAGACTTCATTTTACGGGTGCAAATATGAAGCACATTGCGAGGGCTGGGGCCGATCATTGCCCGTTGGTGCTTGAGGCAGAGGATGTGTGGAAGAACCATGGGTGGCCTTTCAAGTTTGAGAAGTTCTGGCCGAATCAAAGGAATGTGGATGTTGTGGTACGCCAGCCATGGAACCATGCAGATAGAGGCTCATCGACCTACTGCATTTCGAAGAAGCTGATGAGGCTGAAGAATGACCCACGGGAGTGGAGCAAGGAATCTGCGGGTAACTGAAGAGGGGGAACTAAGAGAGCAAACTACAAGTTACGACAACATGCTGAAGGATGTAGAGGAGCTCTGGAAGCAGAAATCTAGAGTGACATGGCTAAATGAAGGCGACTCCAATACGAGATTCTTTCATTGTTCTACCGTGGTGAGGAGGAATTGGTAGGCAGCCGAGAGGCTCGTGGATATGGAGAGGATTGTGTCGCGAGTTATGAGTAGGGGATGATGGGTGATATTCTTGACGATGGATGGATACTTGGGACACCACTACCCCAGTTTCCTTCGCTGGTAATTTTGTGTAGGGATCCTCATTCAGCTGGAGGTTTGTCGCGCTCGCGATGCACAAGAACTCTCGGCATCGACATGGTCTCAGATGTGAGTAATGCAAGCTTTTGGGATGTTATGGTGGGTGAGAGGTGTTGGGAAAAGGGAAGCTAGCAATGATGAGCTTGTCAGGAGGGCAATAAGAGTAATGGTAGATGTTTATGGTTATCGGAATTTCCAAGGGAATTGCTGGCATTATGTGGTACCAATCTTTTGGCAGTCTATTATGAAAGCGATATAATAAAAGCCGACAATCTTATTAGCAAAATAAAAAGTAACAACAAAGAAAAACAAACAGCAATGATGAGAATTTATGTCAGTAAGATAATGATGATGTTCATGATAATCTTCTGCTTGCCACTGGAAACTCTTGTCACAGACAAAATGGTCTTGACTGCCAAATTTCTTGATGTTGTTGTGGCATTTTCTTTGACTCTCTTGGATGCTGCCCAATCTTTTCCGCTATATATGTAAAGAATCAGGATAAGGCATGATATAGTCTGAGAGTTCATACAACAAATCACAAGAATCACATTTATAAAATGTAAATCATTTATTCAAATAAACCATGGAAGCGAAACACCATCTGGACTCTCTCTCAGCTCTTCTGAGATTTGAGACTGGACCATGTTGAACATGTTAGACACATATCCACCAAGTTTCTCTTCAAGAAGATCCATTTCCTTCGCTTCCTGCGATAAAACCTTGACAACGACGATGCTTCCCTCTCCTCGTCATTCTGTTCCCTCGGTTCCTCCTTGTCCTAGTCATTGGACATATCTTGATCTTCACGGGTTTTATAGTCATGGGGTTGATAGTCTTCACTAGCTTTCTCAGCTTTCTTCTTTGCATTATCTTTGACTTGTCAGCTATTAGCCTTATAGAAGCCAATTTTTTCAGTGTTAATGAGCAAACTGCCCGATATATTGGTAGTGCATCTGGGATTGCAATCTCACTGGCATTAGTGGTTCTCTTCCTTGTAAAAATTTCTCACTTTTATCAACCTTGGAGCTGCGCATGAGTAGTTTAAGTTCCATTCCTAATTGGTGATAATGACTTTTCTTTAAAAACACATATCATTAAAAGTACAAAATAAAATAAAGGAAAGTAAAATAAAATTGCTTTCACGTCATTCTAACATACTCTTTTTAATTTAAAAAATGAGAAGATTGTTTTGTTTTGTTTTGTTTTGTTTTACTTTGTCTTAGTTTGAACTTGGCAAACAACAACCCATTCAGAGATATTCCTCCATGGATTCGCTGTCTGACTGTAATTAAATCATTAAATCATTGCATTTGAGCAACAATAGTCTGCATGGGAAAATAAAAATTATTTGATATATCACCATTTTTTCTACTCAAACAACTATACTATATCCTTCAGTTTACCTCTCTTTCTTTATTGAGTTAATAGTCAACGATGAAATATAGCAATACTCTTTCTTTGGTGGTTAGCTTAGATCTTTCAGGAAATAGCTTTTCAAGTGAGATCCTAGATGAACTCATGAAGCTTGTTGGGCTACAGTGCATGAACCGAGCTGGGAATCATTTGAGAGGAAGGATTTCAAACAAGATTTTCTATCTGCATTAGTTAGAAACTCTTGATCTCTCAAGCAACCAGCTTTCTGGTGCAAATCCTTTAAGCATTTCCTCTTTTGGCTTTTTTAAGTCACTTGAGTTTGTCATACAACAACTATTAGGGAGGATTCCAACTGGAAACCAGCTTCGAATTCTCGATCCATCAATTTATGTTTGGAAATGTTGATCTTTGAGGCCTCTCGTTACCAAATACATGCCTTGGCGATGAAGTACCTCAAGTCCCATTAGAGGACACCGATGGATCAAAGACAATATGGATGTACATTGGAGGAACTGTCCGTTTTGTTGTGGGGTTTTGGAGGGGGAACCTTGCTCCTTAAGAAGTCTTGGAGAATCTCATACTTTAAGTTGACACACCATCTAGTTTTGGTGTTGTAATATTGAATGAGTTAATGGATCGAAAAAAATGTGACCCAATGTAATTGTAACTTTACTCAAAATTTGCAAATGTGTTTTGCATTTGTGATCATGGTGTTGACTTATGTTCATTATTACTTGGTTTTAGTGATAACAAAGCATATATGAATGATGTGTTCTTGTGATGTAGCAGAAAAAATATGGACAATTGTCATAGTACTGAATGGCGAAACAACCTTTGCAGACTAGGGAAGAAGAGAAAATTCTCTCTGAAAATTTATTGGAATCTAAATAAAATTACTTCATATTATTCAAAAGAGGTCTTGTATAGGCTATCTCATCCAAAAGAGTTCTAAAACTGTTCAAATTGGAAAAACAAATCCTAGAACAACTCAAAGAAGAGAGAAGAAACTAGAAAAGATAAAGTAAAATAAAGTAAAATAAAAATCTGAAAAAAAATGGCACAAAATCTTTCGGACTTCCTGTACACCTTCTAAATGAACTTGAACCACCAAAATTTATGAAGTCTAACCAACCATGTCACTAGATGACATTATGGAGATCTACTTTCTGTTTCTGAATTACGATCATAATAGGATTTCAAGTAACAATTTGAAAGTTAAGGTTCTTGAAAGTTGACTTAAATTTCAGCCGCCTTCCCTAAAACATTTGGACTTGTTTTGGTCTAAGTGTTCCAGAAACTCTTCCGAAACTTGTGCCACATCATCTTGTTTAAGTGAATATGTACCACAATCACAGATACTCAAAATGCTAGATCAAGTTCAAGTGACGCACAAAGTAGCAAGGACATCATGATTTGGGATCAACACTAGTTTCAGTCATGCTCAAATCTTAAGAATTCAAGTTCATGGAGCTTCAGGTCAAGAGTTTAATTAAGTTCATCAAGGTATCTGTAATATTGAATACCTATATAGGCATTTGGAAGCCTTAGGTATAAGCATTTGGAAGAGTTTAATTCAAGTTCATCAAGGTATCTTTGTTCTTTACTTAATATAAGTATTTGGAAGCCTTAGGAATTGCATATGGATACATAAACCTTAACTTGAATAATTTCCAGTGCATTTGCATTCATTTTGACCATGCATCATGATAGGATAACCAATCAGTCAAATAAGTAGATGTAAGCTTCTGTCTGAAACTAATTTGTATTTTGGTTAGATGACCTATCAGTTGATTGGTTTACTAGCTGGTTCATAATTTCTTATTTCCAATTACTTCATTTTTTGCTAGATTTGATTCACACCTGATTTTTTTTTTTGCATGTTGTCAGACCTTTCTTATCCTTAGGATCCATTCAAATTTCAATTTTTTAGGAAATATTTCAAATATATTTGTCTTATTTGGTTTGGTACAAATGCGAATATTTCCTTGTTTCTTAAAAATTCCCATCTGTTCTGGAAAGATTTTGAAATTCTTGTAAACTGTCCAGATTTTTGGACATGAGGTATCTTGCTTTATTCTCTAATGTTATTGAAATTCAACTCACTTATTGATTGAGAATAATTTAAATCGCTTGAGTTCATTGCCTATGTGTGGATGACCGGTATCTTGATAAAATTAAATAGAGACAAACTTGATAATTCTAATCCCTTCCATATTTGCACCATCTTCATCTCTATTAAAGGAAACTTACTTATCATATTAGCTAGTGTCACTATGCTAAAACCTCTGTGCAGTGGTCAATAGGTCTGAGGTTCGAACAATGCTTGCACCAAGCTACGATCTATATTTGAAAAGAAAAAAAAAGAACTTATCATATTCACTATTGATGAATTATTCTTTCATTTTGAAAACTTTCTTTAATCAAAAGCTCCCCCATTTGCAAACATTCTTTGTTCGATCCGTATTGGATTGATTATTCTTGTGTGGTGAAGAGTTTGTGTATTGACCATTTTATTGATTGTATTACTTGATTAAGATTCATTGCATTATTCATATTCATGTTGCATAAGTACTTCGATAGTTTTATTTGTTGTGATTACCTTATTAAATCCAACATTGAATATGAATATGAGGGAAAAGTCACATGATTGTTGCATAAGCACTTAGATAGTTTTATTTGTTGTCATTACTTTATTAAACCCAACATTGAATATGAATATGAGGAAAATGTCACAAAACTCACAATGAGAAGTGTTGGAGGAAGTTTGGTCGACTGAAGTGGACACAACAAGCTGATTATAAGCGTCACGCCCCATTTGATACTGCTCAGACTCCTTCACCTATTATTTCTGGTTCATCTAGTTCTTTTAATGTTATACTATCGCAAGAGCACTATGATCGACTATATCAGATAGAGTTCTTTCAGAATGGTCATTCAATAACTCATGTATCCTCTTCAGATATACATGACTCTACTGTCTCTCCTCAAAAGTCCTGAATTTTAGACTCAGGAGCCTCATCCTACATGATAGGTAATAAAAAAATTTATGTAATTAAACCTATCAAATACATATCCTTCTGTTAAAATTGCTGATTGTTCTCATTCACCTGTATTGGGCAATGGGGTTGTTCATGCAACTTCATCCTTAACTTTTACTAATGTTCAATATGTGCCAAAATTTTCTGTCAGCCTCTTATCTATCAGTCAATTTATAAAATATAATAACTATAAATAAAATATAATAACTGCAAATTACCTTTTTTCTTCTCATTGTGTATTTCAAGACCTGTCAACTGGGAGAAAGATTGGTTCGGGACATGTACAAGAAGGCATGTACTATTTGAATGACAGAGTGATCCCTACTGGCTTGGTTGCAGATCAATCTAACTCCGTTCTACTCTGACACTGGCGCTTAGGTCATCATTCGGTGCAAAAACTTAGATCTGTCATCCCTATTGTGTCTTCTATTTTTTCTTTAGGATGTGACTCTTGTAAGTTAGGTAAGCATCATTGTGCTACCTATCCTAGTCGAGTCACTAGTTGTAGTAGATCTCTTTTAAAGTTAGTCCACTCTGATGTTTGGGGTCCCAGTCGTGTCTTTTCACTTAAAGGTTTTAGATATTTTTGCTCTTTATTGATGACTTCTCCTGCATGACTTGGTTGTGTTTATTAAAAGAAAGGTCAGAAGTTTCTAATATCATTGAATTGTTCTTCAATGAAATAAAAAAAAATCAATTTTTCACTTTCATTCGTTTGCTTCAACTGATAATGTCTTAGAGTATGTTAAAAATGATGTGTCTATCTTCTGTTTGAAAAATGAGATTATTCACCAGATATCCCGCTCTCATACATCCCAATAAAATAGAATTGTTGAACACGAACATAAGTATATTCTGGATGTTGCTAGAACCATAATGTTTCATATGCATGTTCTCAAATATTTAAGGCCTAACGCTGTGTTGAATGCTTGTCATCTGATTAATAGGATGCCCTCATCTGTCCTTGATGAAAAAATTTCATTCTCTTGTCTCCACCCTCACAAAAGTGTATTCTCCATGACTCCACGGATGTTTGACTGTACTTATTTTGTCCAAGACTTATCTACAAATTATTTTCTAGGTCTATCAAATGTGTCTTTATTGGATATTTTCAAACTCAAAAAGGATACCGATGTTACAATCTCTCTACTAAAAAGTATTTCGTGTCTGCTGATGTCATGTTCATTGAATCTATTTCATATTTCTCTCTACCGATTTCTGAAACTGCATCTGTGTCTGTTTCTCTTTCACTTTCTATGCCTTTGCATGTACATGCTTCTCCTGATTCTTTGTCAGTGCCACCTGAAGACACTTCAGAGCAAATGCATAAACGCCAGTACAGGCACCAGTTAAAGATTTTCGAATTGTGTACACTTATCATCAAAAAGTACCTGTCTCTGAATCAGTTCCGGTCAATCCCTCTACAGTAGACAATCCTCCTATTCAACCTCAACACCTCCCTCTGATCTTGATATTCTCATTGCCCTACTAAAAGGTAAACGATCTTACACTGATCATTTTATTTCAAATTTTGTTTCCTAGGATCATTTTAACTCACAATTTTATCAGTTTGCTCTATCCTTATCTTCTGAGTCTATACCTAAGTCTTGTAAGGAGGCTTTATTGGTGCTTGCCTGAAAGCAGGCCATGAATGAGGAGATAGATACTTTTATTTTTCGAGGAACTTGAGAGTTGGTATCGACACCCACATATGTTATTGTGGGATGTCGTTGGGTCTATACTTTGAAATATCGCCCAGATGAATCAACGGATCACTGTCAGACTCATAGCTAAAGGTTATACTCAGACGTATGACATTGATTATTTTGAAATGTTCTCGCTCGTTACCCGAATGAACTCTATCAGAATCATATTCTCTATTGTTGTTAACTTATCATAGCCAATGTGCCAGCTGGATGTCAATAATGTCTTTTTATATTATGACTTTCAGGAGAAAGTGTATATGAAGTAACCTCCAGGGTATATTGCTCAGGGGGAATAAAGTCTGTCATCTCAAAAAAGCTTATATATGGTCTCAAGTAGAATCCAAGGTTGTGGTCTGAGAAGTTCAACATTACCATCTCTAGCAATAAATTTCACGGATGTCACTCAGATCACTATGTCTTTGTTCGGCGTACAAAGTCTACTATTATAGTTTTGGTGGTGTATGTTGATGACATTCTGTAACTGACAGTGATCCTGGAAGGATATTTGAGACAAAGGAGGATCTTAAGTGTCATTTTGTGACCAAGGACATGGCGAGGCCTAGATACTTTCTAAGAATTGAAATTGCGCATCAAAAACATAGTACACTTTTTTCTCAACGAAAATATACTTTGGATCTTCTGGAAGAAACATGACTTTTGAGGTGCAAGTCTGCTAGCACTCCAATGAAAGTCAATGTGGACTTGTGATTTGATAACAACCACCTACTTGATAATCCAGGAAGGTATAGGAGATTGGTCGGGAAGTTGATTTATCTGGCGATTATTAGATCAGATATAACATTCATTGTGGGTGTACTAAGTAGGTTCATGCATGAACCTAAAGAGTTGCACTAAGAATTTTGGTTTATATCAAGAGTTGTTCAGGGAAAAAAAACCTAGTGTATAAGAAATATGGACATGTACACATTTCTGAATACTCTGATTCAGGATATGCTGGTGACAGAGGAGATATGAATTCTACTACTGGATATTTTACCTTTATTGGAGGAAATCTTGTTACTTGGAGGAGTAAGAAGTAAAATGTAGTATCTCGCTCAAGTGTCGAAATTGATTATAGAGTCATACTTCACACTGCATGTGAGATGATTTGGCTAAAGAATCTATTGATGGAGCTTGATTTTAGACAGTCTGGACCCATGTCTATGCATTGTGATAACCAGTCTGCTATCTACATTGCCCAAAATCCTATATTCCATGAGAGGGCCATGCACATTAAGGCTGAATGTCTTTTTGTCAGAGATGTGTGAACCAAGAAGGTGGTTACTTTCTGGCTCACATCTTCTTTGACGCAACTAGCAGACCTTCTTACTAAATATGTCTCACCCCAGGTGTTTTTTAATTTATGTAACAAGCTGGGCATATTAGATATCTATGCTCCAGCTTGAGGGGGAGTGTTAGTTTAGATAGATAATAAGGTAATTGAGTTATTAGATTTACATTACCCATAACCCAATACATGTTTGTAATATTTATATATTGAGATGAGATCTCCCTAAGGAATGAAGTCTTCTAGTGTTTTGTTAATATAACAATTCTTTTAGTATATTCGTTTACTTAACTCATGTAAGTATATGTATTTTTTTTTTGTTACTATAAAGGAAAGAACCCAAGAGAGTAAAAATAATCCATATAGCTAAGTTTTTGTCAAAATGGGCATAACACACTTTATCTTGGACATATTTTCAGGTGAATAAAGGCTTACACATTTTGAAGTGTTAGACATTGATGGACTGTGTTGTGTTGGCTGTGTTGGACTAGTCATTTTCTTTTGGGTGGAGTGACCTACATACCATAGGTTAAATCTACCTCTTGGATTTCGCATAAAGTGTGTATTCAAGCACAGATAAAGCTTACAGGGCTAAATCTAAGAATTAAAAAACGTGCATCAGTGTATGTGTGACCTCTGGATGTGGAAAATAAAAGGAAAAAGGAAAAGTAGTGAATGAGGAGAAAAAGAAGAGCCAAAACAACTCTTAAGAGAAAATTGTATGATGAAAAAGAAGAACTTACATAGTTGAAGAGCACTTTCTTGTGATGGAGGTGCTCACAGATTTGAAAGTACGAGGAATTCCTTCCCTAGTTGCAGTGAGGATGGAAGTTATCCACCATATCATTAATACCAAAAAGAGATCCTCAACAATGTTGTGCTTCTATTTTTCCTCTGTGCAGCGTCATTTCTACTGATTTAGTTTAATCCATCAGTCTTTACTCAAAAAAGAAATTGATCCGCCAGTCCTGTATTGCAAGTAGTTATCAGAAAGAATGAAGTAAACTGCAGCAAAAGAAAATTAAGAATGAAGATTAGCATCAGATAGATGTTCATGTGAATTTTAGCAAATGCTGGGAGCTCAAGGACATATAACATAGAACTTCATGATCCATTGTAATGTGAAAGGTGTGAACGGTGATCTTAAAGGAACAAAACAAGAATAATTATTTATAAGCAACATGAACAGAGTTAACCAGGGCTATAGCCACTCGATTATGGGTTCGTCATGTAAATCTTGTATGTATACTGATAGAAATCCCTCTTTTTCCTGGCAGTTCCTGGGGCTTGAAGTTCTAGTTCTCTTTCATTTGGTTCTCTGCACTGCAGTTGTCAAGTTTAGCACAGACAATGCAGATCCAAATACTGACTGCACAGAGGATCAGAAAGTTTCTCTTCTCAACTTTAAGCACAGACTGGAAGATCCAAGCAATTGGCTATCCTCTTTGATGGGTCAAGACTGCAGAAAATGGAGCAGGAGTTCGCTTGAGCAACTAAACAGATTGTGTCACCATCATGCTCAACCTGCAATCCATCATTCCATCTTGCTACTACTATCAACTGGGGGCGAAACTAGTCCTACTTTACTTGAATTGAAACATTTGAGATACTTAAGACTTAAGTAGTAATAACTTCACTCGTGCAAGCATCACGTAATCCCCAGCTTTCTTACAAGCTTTTTAATCTCAAATTAATCTTTAGCTTTCTTCCTTATATCAACCTCCTGTCTCTATTCACTATTGACATAACTTCTGCTAGTGCAATTGTTTATTTGATATAACTATAATCGAGATCTAACACAGACCCATCTCATATTTATCTTTTACAGAATAGGCTAACATTCATAATAATACCTTAAAGCTTCATATATTACCTTAGCATGCTCATTTTTCATACAGAAAAACACCCTAATTAGGGGTGAGCATAAGGTGGGCTCACACAGTTCAGCTTGGGTATCATCAATTTTGGAGAAATCCATACAGAACCAAATCATACTTGAACTAAACCGGAGCCGAAACTATTAACTTTGTCTGGTTCAGTTTCCAACCAGAAAGCACGAACGATAATGTGGGACACAGATATGAACATAGGGACACGGCAAATTCTTTAAAAGTAAGATACATAAATGGACACAGTTAAAAGTCAACTCAATTTGTATGCAATCATTTCTAGTTAAAACTATTGTTTAGTGTTCATACCGTATGAAACTCCTCTTTGTTGTATTTCCATCTCAAATGAATAGTCATATGGAAGAAATTTAACTGTCGATGGAGCGCTTGCTTGTGATTGGGCCAGCTCAGAGGTTCAAGCAGCTGCATATATGTTCCAAAGAACTAGAACTACCCTCGCAATTAGAGGGAGTGGATGGGAGTTATGATGAAATCTCTGCCTAATATTTATTCAATCAAATAAGTGAGCAACTTGACCATTTCAGCCTGAAAGAGATAAGAATGAAATGAACACGCTTGTCGAATGAACCAGGGACAAAAAAAGAGTCAGCATCTTGACATTTCAGCCTGAAAGACGTATGAATGAAATAAACACGCTTGTTGTAGTCAGCATCTTGACCATTTCAGACTGAGAGAGATGAATGAAATGAACACGCTTGTCGTATGAACCAGGGAAAAAAAAGAGTCAGCATCTTGACCATTTCAGCCTGAAAATGAAAATGACACTGGCAAGCTGAACCGGAATAAAAATCACTTGATATCACCATTTTTCTCTCTCAAACAACTAATAAATTATATCTTTCGGTGACCTCTCTTTCTTTATTGAGTTAATAGTCAGCCATGGGCGATAGAATCATCGAGGTTCTAGCCTTATTTCCTATATTTTTTTGCATTGTGTCCATCCAGTTCAAGGGTGCCAATGGAGATTCAAACACTGGATGCAGAGACAATGAGAGGATTGCCCTTCTCGAATTCAAGAAAGGTCTGCAGGATCCAACCAACCGACTGTCTTCTTGGGTCGGTCTAGACTGCTGCAAGTGGGCAGGTGTTCGCTGCAACAATGGAACTGGCCATGTCACAAAGCTCCAACTACGCAATCCATCTCCTACGGACGATGAATACACCAGATTCATCGGTGGTAAGATCAGTCCTTCTCTGCTTGAACTGAAGCATTTAAATTACTTGGACTTGAGTAGCAATGATTTTGATGGAGCGAGCATACCAGAATTCATCGGTTCGCTCTCCAGATTGAGGTACCATAATCTCTCTGACGCCAGGTTTGGAGGGAAAATCCCACATCATCTTGGAAATCTCACCAAGTTGCGTTATCTTGATCTCCACTGGATTCATATCCCTCCTAGCCGTCCGTTAGTTGATAGTCTTCACTGGCTCTCTCAGCTTTCTTCTTTGCAGTATCTCGACTTGTCTGCCATTACACTCACAGAAGCCGATGTTTTCAATGTGATAAACAAAATTCCCACTCTATCGGTAGTACGCATGTTTAACTGTGATCTCAACAGTATTCCTAGTTCTCTTCCCTATGTTAACTTCTCACGTCTGTCAAACTTGGACCTCGGCTCAAACCATCTAAGCACTATTCCTAATTGGCTTTTTGGCATTAAAAATCTTGAAGCCATTGATCTTAGTTACAATAGTCTCTCTGGCCCAATCTCTGGATTTGAAAACTTGTCTTCTCTTCATGAGCTGAGGTTAGGATACAATAACTTCAATGGCACTGTACCAATAACCATTCGAAACCTTTATAACTTGCAGACACTGGATTTGCAAGGCAATCATCTCAGTGGGAAATAGCCTGATTGGATAGGAATGTTTAGAAATCTTTCAGAACTGCGCCTTGAAAGTAACTTTTTCTCAGGCTCCATTCCTGAATCATTTGGAAGATTGTCATCATTGAGGTATCTCTATCTTGGCAACAACAGATTGCACGGCTCTATTCCTGAAGTTCTTGGGCAGCTTTCGGAATTAGTTGTTCTAGATCTCAGTTTCAATTCTTTGGGAGGTTTGATCTCCAATGAACACTTCTCAAATCTGACCAAGTTGGAGGCGTTGTTTCTTTCTTCAAATTCCTTTGTTCTCAACATGAGCTCTGACTGGGCTCCTTCGTTCCAACTCAAAAACATTCATCTGGACTCCTGTGTAATAGGACCCCAATTTCCCACATGGCTTAAAACACAAAGGAAATTCTCGACCATCAACCTCTCAAATGGAAGCATTTCAGATACAATGCCTGACTGGTTCTGGGGCTATCTTCACGAATTTTTTACTTGAATCTCTCACACAACCAGATAAGTGGCAGTATTCCAGTGTCATTTACATTTAGTAACATATCGGTTATTGACTTGAGGTCTAACTTCTTTCATGGCCCATTACCCCATATTGATGACGGAGCAGAGTATTTGTTTCTCTCTAATAACTTTTTTTCAGGAACTCTTGATCCAGTTCTCAACAAGATAAAGTTTAGTTTGTTTGGCATTTTACTTTCAGATAACCTTGTTAATGGTACCATTCCCCCGTCTATTTGTGGAATGTTCTTACTGAGTGTTCTTGATCTATCGAGCAATCTCTTGTCTGGAGAAATTCCTCATTGTTCCTCTAAAGTTCCTGACTTCTTGCGTGCTTTTAACTTGGCAAACAACAACCTATCCGGAGATATTCCTCAATGGATTGGCTCTCTGACTGGACTTGAATCATTGCATTTGAACAACAACAGTCTGCATGGGAAAATACCTTCACTGGAAAATTGCACAGAATTGGACATTCTTGATCTTGGAGAGAATAGGCTTGAGGGAAACATACCGGTCTGGATAGGAGAAAGCTTACAGTCACTGAAGTTGCTCCGTATGCGATCAAATATGTTAGATGGAAGCATTCCACACCAGCTATCACTTCTTACTTTTCTTCAAGTCTTGGATCTTGCAGAGAACAATCTTAATGGTGCCATACCTCGACACCTTGGAAATTTGAGTGCTATGTCCTCAACTACACAGACGATCAACTTCTTTGGTATGGCCAAAACAGGTTCCTCCCAACGGGTAGACTATGAATATGTAGGCTTTTCTGCCACACAAGAAGAGAGCATGTTGGTGGCAGCCAAAGGGAAAGAGATGAAATATAGCAATACTCTCTCTTTGGTTGTCAGCTTAGATCTTTCAGGAAATAGCTTTTCAGGTGAGATCCCGGAGGAACTCATGAATCTTGTTGGGCTACAAACCCTGAACTTGGCTGGGAATCATTTGAGAGGAAGTATTCCAGACAAGATAGCTCAATTGCATCAGATAGAAACTCTTGATCTCTCAAGCAACCAGCTTTCTGGTGCAATTCCTTCAAGCATTTCCTCTCTGACTTTTTTAAGTCACTTGAATTTATCATACAACAACTTATCAGGGAGGATTCCGACCGGAAACCAGCTTCAAACACTTGATCCTTCAATTTATGCTGGCAACAATGATCTTTGTGGCGCTCCATTACCAAATAAATGCCCAGGCGATGGAGCACCTCAAGTTCCAATACCTGCAACAGGAGACGGGGATGAATCAGAAGCACTATGGATATACATTGGAGGAATTGTTGGTTTTGTTGTGGGGTTTTGGAGTATTTGGGCACCCTTACTGCTCAAGAAGTCCTTGAGAATCTCGTATTTTAAGCTAATTGATAAAATCCAGTTTGGGTGCTGTAATATTCAATGACTTGATGGTGGGGGGAACCAGTGATAGGATGATCAGATCAGACCTGCAGATGCCGCGATGCGGGAGGAGCTCCGATGGCCTTTTCCTTTTCCTTTTTCTTTCTTTTCTTTTATTTTTCCTTTTTGAAGATTTACATTGTGTATGTGTTAAATGTTTGTACCCTTCTTACTTGGGGATATTTCGTTAAGTTCTTATTAATGAAACGCTGGATTTTTTTTTTTTTTTTTTTGCTTCACAGTTTTATCTCAAAAAAATATCCAATGACTTGATGGGTCATCAATGAAGAGTATGCATGTAATGTATAGTTTCATCAATATGACCCAGTGTAACTTTAATCTCTTCCAAGTTTGGCAAATTTTTTGTACTAGTTTCCCTTCAGGCAATAGTAATGTCAAGCTGACCATCGTAAAGACATATCATAGTGAATCCAATTTCTACCTTTGTAACCATGTTAAAGGGCTAGAACGAAAACAAGATTCAAAGCAAAATTACAACACTAATAATATATGCTTCTGAACTCTATGTGGGTTGGGCTAAGAAATTATGCTAACTTCTAAAAATACTGAATGGTAATGTGATGCTCATCATTATGACCTTTTTTTAAGCTTGCAAAATACATTTCATATGTGTAATCATGAATGGCTAAGTAAGTTTCTTCAGGCAAAGGCCTGGCATTTCTGACAACACATCACAGATAATCCGATCTCTATCAACTACTTTAAAGAGCCAGAGCAGAAAAAACATATGGAAGGAAAACAAGAACTGTTTCAAGAACAAGGCATTCTTCTGAAATATATACAAGTTAACAACCATGTGTGTGGTAAACCAGAGTTTACGTAAATTTTCTGAAGTATGATATGTAGGACACTTCATGTGTATGACACGCTGGACACATCATGCTTGCCCATCCGTATCCAACACTAGAAAATGTTTGAAGTTTTACTCAGTTCAAAAATATGCAGAAGATGAAGTATTTTATAGATTATTTTACTACGTTAGTTTCCTTCATATATGAATAACAGTCCGACGCATATATTTATGAGTAAAAAAATACATGCATTCAAGAAACCACACATATTCGCCGATGTTCCTGGGCCTAGATTTTGGAGGGTTGTTATGCACCCCCATGTCAGAGTATGTCACTCTAGTCCGTGTCCACGATTCATAGCTTCCAAAAGTAGGAGTTAAAACCTTTCCTACCATGAATTGTACCCAGCTCCCATTATATATGAGTGGAGCGTGTAGAGAGTTAAATAATGACGGTTGCAATAAAGCAAAACTAGTGGTGTAAAAGATGTTAAAGTTGTTTGGGCATTTGGGTGGTTCATGGTGGTAAATACATGTCTTTGCCAATAAGCTTTAAATACGGACAAGAAAACAAGCAGCGCGTAAGGAGAAAAAGAAGTCAACACAACTCTTAAGAGAAATTTGTATAGTGAAAAGGAGGAGCTTGTGTAGTTTGTATGTCATGAGGGACCTTGTGTTGAGATCAACACGAGATCACAGTTACACCGAGAGCCTATCACAAATATGGCACAGATAATAAGCAATAGAGAAGAACAAAGAATTTAACGAGGTTCGGCAAGTTGCCTACGTCCTCAGGACAGAAGGGAGAAGATCTTATTCAACATGTCAAAGTTTTCATAGTTAGAATTGATCTCAAAGGATCCCATGAGAAAGGAAATCTAGATACCCAGAAATTCGAGTCAAAATCAAAAACAAAATTCAACCAGAATCAGAACTCAAACAGAATCAGAATTCAAATCGGACTCAATCAGTTTGCCACAGAGCTTTCAAAAGCTTTCTTTCCGAGAGTTGGTCTGTCTCAGAGCTTTTGAAAGCCTGCAACAGCTTTAGAAAGCTTTGGTATCAATAAAAAGTAAGACATCTCTTTGATATGAATGCACATTGTTAAATCAAAAGTATAGCATGTAAAGTACCTTTTGCTGTAATTGCTGACCTTGTATAAATCAGTGTGTAATGAAGGCTTCAGCTCATCAAGGACGGTTGTAAGACGCAGTGCTGAAGAATCACCTTTCAGATTGCATCCTGCACAAGGGGTACTTCAATGGTGCCACTAATGTATCCCAGCTTAGCAAGAGATCTAGCTTTTATAAATAGATGGATGAACAGAAACCCGAGGGCACAAGATCATTGCTCCCACCTGAATATCAGCATGAAAGTGAAATGTGTTAACATAAATCAGCTAAAGTAGTGTGCGTGAGTGTTTAAATGTTAATGAGCCAGGAGATGAAGCTGTGCAAAGTTCAGATAAATTAGATGAATAAGAAAACAGGGCAGGACTCAATATTGTGGCAATACGTGACAATATGCAATTCAAACAGACTGCTGCACTGTCTACTAACTGATAATAAAGATGGTAAAACCTAATTATTCTCTTATTCTTAATTTTCCCTGTTACACTGTTCGCTAAATGTATGTATTGACTATCGTAAATCTGCACCATGGCTTATCCAGCAAACTTTCTAAGATAGTAATAAATGAAAATCAGCCTAAATTGAATCTTCAAGGACATGACAGAATAGGAAAACTATGTAAGAATGTAGAGGCATTTATATCTCACTTGTTCCACCCAATGGAGTAGCACTGTGTTGAAAGCCTGTTACTGAAACATCATTTGAGAAGCGAAAATGAATCTTTACTTAGGGACCTAGATATTGATGGGAATATCTATCATGAGAAGAGCATGTGTACATGTATACAATAGCAAATGTGTATGATTGTTTTACTATTTTGCCATGGTTTGCTAACAAATACAAGGGCAATTTGATTTTATCTGCCAAGCATCCAACATAACAAAAGAGTTCTGGGGCCTGTTGGCTTTTCATAAAAGGGAAATATTGAAACATGTAGCTTCACTAATATTCAAAATTACCATTCTTAAGAAATAAAATCATATGCTGCATGCTTGCCAAACCTAGAAAGTATGTGAACCACTCAAAGGTTCATGTGTAACCAAACTCCTACAATAGAGAGGCCCAAGAAAAACCTACCAGACTACCCCCAAATTGGATGAAGCCTCTATTATTAGATTGGAAGACTAGATGAAAGAGTTAATGACCCCTAACCACTTTCCACTGAGAACATAAAATTTGTTTTATGAGCATAAATATCAGGTTTCCTACAATATAGTCATTTGTCTACAAATGATGCAAAAAGACTAACAAAATGTGAGGAGAATGAAGAAGCAGGGACCTTAATAATTTACAAATCTCAACCTTAATTCATCAATCAACTGTACCAAGTAACCCTCTGTGCCTGCCCCATTACAGCTCACAAGCAATTCATCTAAAATGAAGCAGAAAATCTACTCAATCACAAGATATGACAAGGAGAACCAAAAGATCACGATATGGTTCTTTATATCTTAATAATTTCAATATTAACTTATAAATCAAATGTACAGAAGAAATGTTGGCTTCCCATGCATGCCCCTTTACATCCATGCAAACTTGTTAAATCTCAAGGGGAAAAAAAAGAACAAGAAAACAAATGTGAAACAAGATATTTCATTAATATATTTTAGATTTACAGTGTAGAAGCCTATAACTATGATGACAAGGCTAGCTCCGCCCAGGCCAAAGACGAATCCCTGAAAACAGCATCGTCTGAAGTGTCAATTCCATTTTCCAGAACTCCACTTATTATTTGCATGGATGGCCTCTTGGAGGGATCAGGTTCAATGCACAGGCTAACCACACTACATATCACAGCAAGGTCATCCACGTTGACATTTTTCAGTTCAGGGTCTACAAGCTTGCCTATCTCTTCTGGATGCTGCAAATGCTCCATGGCCTGCAATAAAGACGACAAAATAAATATTGGACCAGTGGTTCATTCTCAAGAATGGTTGGTGTTTTTGTTTTCTCCTATAACAATTATTGCATGACTTATTTTAATTGATGAAGTGAAATAAGGATCTATTTCTCAACAAAATTTCCTCTATTCTCAAGATAGTTATTATGTCAAAGATTGATAGTGAAGTATGTGTAATCTTGAGGCTTTAGAGCTTCTGAAAGTTTTTGTTTGTTATTTTTCTCCTCTTTTTGTATTCAAAGGAATTTAGGGGTAGAAGTTTGTTTTTATTGTCTAGTTTTCCTGCTAAGAAGGATTTTTTTTTTTTAGATTGGTACATTCTGGGACTTGGATCACATCGTTTAGAAATGAATTACAATAAAAATTTATGGATAGGTTTCAGTAACTCCTCTAAAGTAAAGAAATCAATTTCTGAAGTGAAACTCAAATGGAAAAGGAAAGAATTGAAGAGAGTTGTACATTGTCAGCAGGGTGAGCAAAATGCAGTTTGGTATTTAATCAAAATCATCATGCACTTTCTCTCATTATAAGAAACACTATTCACTGCTCCTCATGTTGAAGGCAAACATCTCTTTTGGACAGAGCCATAGCTTGATTCTTAGATGACTCATAACTGATTCATTAGCTATCAGAATTATGTCTTGACTAGGAGTTGGATAATCAGAGGTCTCACTTCTATAGTCGGATTCAAACAGTGCAATGATTTCAAATTAAAAGTCTCTCTTACCCAATCCACCAAGCACCCTCTATCTTTGCAATAAGGAGGCCTTCCGCTAATAATTTCTAGCAAAAGAACCCCAAAAGCATATGTATTGCCCTGGATATCCATATGCTTCTGCCCACAAGAACCCATGAAACTATGTGGAGAACCTCCACTAGCAATGTAGTTCTTCTCGGATTTTGAAAATATCATTTTCCAGCTCTCAAAATCAACAACCTGCACATAAACACTTATTTATTACATATTTAATAGTTTATTTATCTGGTCAGTAAATCAGAAGGAAAAGTAATCATTTCCAACTATACTCCCATAGTAATCATTTCTAATTATCATCTCCACTTATACCTTCCAATTTGTTGTACAGTGAGATATGTTTGTTTCGCCAACATTTTGGCAGGGCTTTGAACCAATTTTAAACCAACAAGGGCCAACCAAAAAAAAAAAAAAGAAAGAAAAAAAAACAGGTCAAATCCGTGTGCACTCAAACAAAAAAGAGTGGGAAGAGGTTTGGGCCTTTGGATAGTCAGGGTTCATTCCAGCAAGATCGCGCACATGGCAAAGTATATGGGAGCAGCTTCGATGCTCCCAGGAAATAACTACCTTGCTTATTTTGCCCACCTGCCAAAGTGACTGGGTGTGCCATCAAATCGTCTCACTCAGTCCATCATGGCTATATACTTGGAAAAGTTGCCTCAGAAAATTACTATTTAGTGGCCTTTTTGGCTACTTCGTGTTTACCAGATCATCAAAACTTTAACTATAAAAACAATAGACATATTTCCTGCATTTTCATATATGGCATACCTTTGGAGAAAAATCTTCAGTAAGATATACTGTACTTGAATTTATTTCAGATACTGCAAATGGAGGCTGCAGCTCTGTGTGCAAGTACCTTAGCGCACGAGCAATACCCAGGGCAATTCTCATGCGTCTAAGCCAGGATAAGTGGAAACCCTCGCCATCTAAAATAAGAAATGAAGTTACATTCTTCACATTCTAAAGGCATAGGCTTCAAATTAAAAGGAATAAAATGTAGGTCTTTCGACTCACGGTGCAGGTGCTCGTACAGTGTCCCATTAGATGCATATTCAAAGACGAGCATTCTTGAAAAGGGGTCACTCTCTTTGCAATATCCAAGTAATCTTGCAGTGTTCTCATGATTTATTCGAGCCAAACTGGCACCTGAAGTGCAAAGAGTTAGCCTCTCTAAGTATTGCTAATGCAGATTTTTCTACAATTCTGGCCCCCCATGGACGGATTAGTTACCTTGGTCTGAAAGTAAAAGTCATAATAGTGTGTCCACTGATCTTCTGAGATACATAGAGATATGACAGAAATTTCAAGCCCATCTTTAATAGTGCCTTTATATACTATACTGTCTGGTGAAGATCCAATGATGTTGCTGAAATCTTCACAAGCCACTTCAAGATCCTGACGGCTAAACTTTGGCACATTCTTTAGCATCTCACCATCTGCATTCAGCAGCATCTGTGAGACTCTTAACGATTCTATGAAATACATAATTCAGACATTGAAAATGCATGTTAAGTTTAGAGTTACCAATTGTGATTGGTATCTGGTCCTGCCAGTTTGTGCTTTTCTTCCACGGGATCTTGACGCAGGGTTTTGGATTGCATCTACTAAGAGCAGTGATAGTAGCAGTGATACAGAAAACAATTACGAGAACTCCTGTGGTCGCTTCCAGTATTAGAAGCCATTCTGGTTGCTGTGGATTCTGATGCTTTGATTCTTCATTGAAATGTCTATATGCATGTTTGCCTGCACCATGACTCTTTGCAGACCCACCTGTAAAAGTAGACACAAATTTGTCATCTTGAGATCATTTGCAAGAGATTCCAATATGTGACACCTAGACATTCCCGAGAACCTTCGGTAAGAGTTAATGTTAAGAAACTCATTTATGATTTATAAGACCTCTTTTATAATCATTTTTCAAACACATTACTTGACAGCATTAGAAGCTGTTTTCAGCACGTGCTTGGGTTGCTCGTGCGAGCACATCTTTGCGAGCTCATGCATAAGCCAATTGAAAAGTCATAAGATGCTTAATTTTTTGCTGATTACTAACAGAGGAATGTTTTAACGAGTTAACAGCGCTTTCTCTTCTCTTTCAATTCATTATGCTTCAATTTTAATTACTCTCATAAATATTAGTAGTGCCACTTCTTACCCAAAGTAAGAGTTAATTTCTAATTATTGTTTTATACTTTTATAGTTATCCCCCATAAATGGTGTATCAAGATAACAGCAAGATAACCCATTTCCCCCTCAAAGTGAAATGTTCTAGTACAAGCATTAAAAAGGTCAAGAGGTTAAGTAATAATTTTACCCATTATGCAAGGATTTGGATCATTAGGTAAATGCCCCTTTTTCCCGAGAAATCACCATTATCACAGTTAAATTTTATGCATTGATTTGGACCACTAATGTTTCTTTTTCAATATAAATCCCCATCAAATATGATAGTACTCTGGAAATTCACAGTTATGAATTTCTAATTTGAATTCCTAAAACTTCAGCTATTGACTTACATTTGAATTATAAAAAGTAAAGATACCAAAGGGCAAAGTAATGAGTGATCTATTTAGATATATTCCACTCTGATGCTTGCCTTATTAAAGAAAACCATCCTAAGTGAAAAGTAACAAAGTAAAAGGGAAGTTAATAGATCTGAAGACAATTAACTGCGTGATTCACAAAGTAAAAGGGAAGTTAATAGATCTGAAGACAATTAACTGCGTGATTGTCCAACTTCTTGAAGACGAGTAGGAGCGATGGGACGTTATAAGTTAAAGTTCATTCTACATGTTGCAGAACAGACTGGAGGAACATTTGATAAATAGAAAGAAGAGTGTCCAGAAATAACAGCAAGAATAAAAACTTTTACCACCGTTAAAAATGCATGAAGATACTAAAAAATGTTTTCTTCTATCAGCTCATTGTTAAAGTTAAAAGGATATCACAATAAAATAATAAGGCATGTAGGAGAGAGCAGAAATTTGACTGATGAATGTGTTGAACACCCTCCTAGAACTTTGACCCACGATAACGTAACCATTGCCATCTAAGAGATGACATACATTTTCCTAAATGATTCAAGGTTATACCATGCCTCCCTCAATTAGTTTATCACTTCAAATACACACAGGGTTCGAAGACTCGGTCGAGTCGGATACGACTCAGCGGGTGCCTGGACGCATCTGAGACCCGATTCGAAGGATCCAGCTCAGATCGACCGACTCGACCCTGACGCGGATTCAACTCGGCCGAGTCACGTCAACTCGGCCGAGTCACGACTCGGAGTGACTCGGCCGAGTTGACTCCGAGTCAAAGTCGGGTCGACCGGATCAATTTATAAAAAGGAAAAAAAACTTACCTGGATTTAGGGCTCGCTCGCCCGCCGTCGTTGCATGCTCGATCTCTCTCTCCCTCCCTCCACTCTCTCGGAGCAACAGAGGGAGGGGGGAGAAAGAGACCGAGAGAGATGATCGGTGGGAGAGTGAGCCAGAGAGGATGAAAGGAGAGAGAGGGAAAAAGAGATGGAGAGAGACGAGAGCGAGAGGAGAGAGAGATGGAGAGAGATGATCGGTGAAAGAGAGTCAGAGAGGGAGAAAGGAGAGAAAGAAAGGGGGAGAGACGAGAGAGAAAGGGGGAGAGAGCCAGGGGGAGGGAGCGAGGAGAGAGAGCCAGAGAGATGATCATCTGATCTCTCTCTCTGTCTCTTATCTTTTCTTTTTCCTTTTTTTAATTTTTTGGGTTTTCTTATATATACCCCTCAAATCTTTCATATTTCTAAATTTACCCCCAAATCACCATATTTTTTAAATTTACCCTCTAAAATTATCATATTTTCTCAATTATCCCTGATAAACAAACTTGTTTTGAACATGTGATACATAAAAATTGATGGCTATAATTTTTTTAGGATACCGTGAATTTTTTGAGCCTTTTATGTAGCATTTCGCGCGTATCGCTCGAGACCGATTCGAGACGCCGCGACCGATGCGTCTCAATACCCGTCGAGTCGGCGGCCGAGACCACGACTTTAAACCATGCACACACACCCCTGTGTGTGTGGGAAATAGATAGCCATCATATCATCTAAAGTCTTTTCCACATCCAGATGGTCAATTATAGAGGGCATCACCACATAAAGAAGGTGAGTTAATTGCAGATACACCCATGTACTATAAACACTGGAGTACTAATAACCCCTCAACTTTTTTATTAGCAGACAGACCCCTTGACTCCATGGGCGAACCCATTAGTGGGCTGGGCCGGGCTACAGCCCGGCCCATTTTTTATATATAGGCGTAAACCTAATTTTTATTTTTGTTCTTTTTTATATATTGTGTTAGACCCCTTTTTATATTGATTTTTTTTAGCAAATTTATTCCTAGTTCCACTTCTGATTTGGTGGAGAATACTGTTTATTTTTTTGATAAATTCATATAATTCATAAGTATATGTTATAAAAAATTACAGCCCACCCTAAAAAAATTTTCTGGTTCCGCCCCTGCTTGACTCCTATACAGAAATTGACGAAGGGGGTCTGTATGCTAATATTAGGAGCCAGGATATTATGAGATAGAGGGTCTGTCTAGGAATAAAAAAGTTGAGGGGTTATTAGTGCTCCAGTGTGTATAGCATAGGGGGTGTACATGCAATTAACCCAAAGAAGATTTTGGAAGAAGATTGATCCAGTGCAATTCTCTTATAAATTAGTCAAAAAACCAGACTAAAACATATTCCAATGTTGGAAAAACCCAACATCAGCATGAAATTCTATAGGATACAAATGGGTGTTGTGTCATGTGCATTGAATGTTATATTTACCAATTTCTTTGACATAGGGAGTAGGTGTGTTCCCCAATATTTTCAGAATCAATATGAAAGCATAATTGAGAAATGCAAATATCCATTTTTACCAATGTGGAATTTTTTTCCCAGGCCACAAGCCACAATAGTCCTAAGGCCAGCAAATTTTGGATGCCAGGTTTGAACACAAACCTCATGCAGAAATATGAGATGCCTTACCAACTAGGACACTCAACCATTGTGCAAATTTGATATTAAATACACCAACTTATGGTAAACTTCTTTAGATTCTATGATGGGTCAAATATCGACAATAGGAGACCTTAAAAGCTTCTAATGCTGCACATGTTTCAGGACAATAACACTAATTTGCTTATGTGAAAAATGAATCTTAGATATGTAAAGAAGGAGAAGGCATGGCGATACCATACATATTTGAGAAGATCTCTGCAAGGTAGAGTATTTATCTTGGAAGCAATTTCCTTGGAAACTTGACCTGTAGTAACATCATTTAGGATCTAATGATGTCGATCTAAAAGGTACTATGTAGACTCCTAATATTTGAACTTGTAAAAGTTTTACCTTGGAAGATACATCAAGCATGGTGGTACTTTTCCAACAAAAAAGTTGTATGAGAAATCTCCAACTTTTAGCTGAGGTGACTGGCAAAGACCAGTTCCATTAGTATGAGAAGCAAACCTGGACCAATAAAAGACATAAGACAACAATAAAACCAAAAACACTACTGCATTCAGTGCATCATGCATGAATCTTAATACAATTCAAATGACTAAAAAGTTGTGAACTTGTCATAATCTATCTTGTTATCGTGTCAAAACAATGAGAAGAATTTTGATCTCATTTTCTTCAGTCCCCCAAAAAAAGTATCACCACCTCTACCAATACTCTGTATTATTTCATTCATAGGTCAAAATTATAATAAAAGTAAAGTTAATTTTAAAAAAAAATCACATTTGCTTGGTCTGTCAGAACCAGACTAGGAAGTGCACACAAAAAAGAGAACAACAAAAATAGGAACATGAAAGTATAGTAACAGCATAAGTAGGGCATCAGAATAAAAGCAATATATTTGACAGTAACAAGAACTGAAAAATATAACACTAGCTGGAATAAACAGAACAATAGATCATGTACAATAAAACCGTGCATGTGTGCTGTGAGATGAATATAGGGCGTGTTTGGATGTAAGGAATTGGTGTGAAGTGAGGAAGTGGGGAAGTATAATTGCTCATTTCCCTATCTATCCAAACACCGGAAAAGGAAAATAAGAAAACCCCCATTTCCCTTTTTCATCTCTTTTTACACAACCATTTTCTCACTTCCAGAGTGCTACAGTTAATTTTGTGGTCATGTAAATCTCATTTATAATAAGTTATAGCATAAAACAGTTAATTTTTGGTCATGTAAATCTCACTTGCATTCTAATTACAATCTATTTTTTATTTTTCTTAATTAATTTTATTTTAATATTATTTGCGGTCAACTTTGTGGTCAACTTTTCCACTTCCACTTTTCATTACCGTCCAAACACCGGAAACGACAAAACATTTCCAAACCACACTTCCCAACAATCATCCAAACACCAGAAAACTTACTACTCATTTCCCTTTTTCCTAAAGGAAATAAATCTTACTTCCTACTTCCTCACTTCACACCAATTCCTTAAATCCAAACAGACCCATAATGAACATGAAGTGTCCTGTGTTGGACTTGGGGCACCATCCAAAAAGACTAGCCTTTTAGGTGGAGTTGCCCAAATCCTTATATACCCAAGATCATCCCCACGTCTAGCCGATGTGGGACTATTTGTTCGACCCAAATCCCAACAATCCCCCCTCGAACAAAGAGTCTCCCCTGCAAGCTCAACTATCTTCACACTGGAAGATCAAATGCTCCATCGAGATCTAACTCTTCACTGCGTGGGAGCCGCACGCCTTATGTGAAGTACCAACTGTAGTTGCTCACTCCTCTACACCGCATGACAAACCGCGTGACATACGTGCGCCCATTGGAAAGGAGCACCACTGTCAAATTTCTCGAGAGCCCAAACAGCTTCATACGGGTTGCATCACCAAATGGCTGCGCCTTTACGGCTGCCTACGTACCTTACCCAAGGGATCAAGCCAACCGTAGTTCATTTAAATGAGCTCCATCAAGTTCAAGCACTTGTACTTGAATCTTCAGCAGTGAACCTATCTGGCTGAGTCATATGAACCTCCTTACTACCGTCATGAAGAACAACGACCTTCAACTTGAGCTTGTCGCGGTCACAAGATTGAGATTCATGCTTCTTTACCCACGTGCGTGGTTTTACCTTGGTTCCAATGACTGCAAACAATTCGACATTCTCATCAATGTCTTCAACCTGTTCAGTATCAATCCTGGCTACATGATCTCCACCCAGTGTCACATCCGGTGAAGTCTTCACTGATACCGAACCAACTGGAGATGGTGGAGTAGCATCAACCTCAACCCGCTGCGATACTTCATTGGTCTTCGTCCTCTCCACCTGCTGAGAGACAGTAGACTTCAACACTGAAGTCTCATCAAACGTGACATGCCGACTCAACACGATCTTCTTGTTTTCGGGGTCCCATAACATGTAACCTTTCATATTTCTGTTGACACCCAAAACACAAACTTCTTTGCTCGCGGATTCACCTTGCCATCTTTGGCACTGAAGTAGGTCGGACTTCCAAATTCTCGTAGCAAACCATGATCTTGAGTAGCTTTCCTAAACAAATTTCCAATGGAGTTTTACCTCCTATCGCAGTCGATCCATTTATGAGATGGCTAGCATGCACAATCGCCTCAGCCCAAAACGATTTGTCTAATCTTACATTAGACAACAACCACCGAATCTTCTTCAGTAAGAAACGGTTTACTTCCTTAGCCAACCCATGTATACCTTTTGTGAAGTGAGTACCAATACCAGTGTTCTGGTCAAATCCTAGGAATTGGTCCATGTATCTTTCAACATTACCAATCTGTAGCTCCTTGATCTTCCTACCTGTCTGCTTCTCCATTCTTCCTTTTCACTTCACCAACATATCTAGGGTTTCACACCTTTGTCTCATGGGATATATCCAACAATGTCTAGATAAACTATCAATAAAAGAGACAAAGTACCTGTGACCTCCAAGCGATGCAGTCTTAGCAGGTCCCTAAACGCTTACGTGAACACAATCAAGAAGACCTTCTGAGCGGTGAGTACTGGTGCTGAATTTTACCTTCTTCTTGTCCAGAATGTTGTGTTCACCTTCCAAGTTGCAGGTAGCAGCACCTTCCAATGATCCCTTCTTTACAGGAGCTTACAAAGACCTTTCACCTCCTTGTCCGACCTTCACCTGCCAAACCTTTGTGCAAACATCATCTGAAGAGTTAGAAGTCTCCACCTGACCTGTAACCGTACTACCCTTCAAGTAGTAGAGATTTCCCCGACGGATGCCCTTCATTACCACCATCGAGCCTTTGATCATTTTGAGAACACCATCTCGTATAGATATCATAAGACTCAATGCTTTCAAAATGTCAATAGAGATAAGATTCCTTTTGAGTTAAGGTACATACCTCACCTCCTTCAATTCTCGTACTATCCCATTATCCATCTTGATACGGACTGTACCCATCCCTTCTATGTTACACGGATGATCATCACCCATGACCGTGTAACATCCATGTAGCTTCTCAAAACTAGAAAACCAGGCCCTATTCGGCACACATGATAGGTGGCTCCGGTATCTAAGATTCACTCAGTATTATCTGATTTACAAACAGTAGGAGTAGTAACCGAGAGAGAGAATACCAATGAGTCTGAATCTGATCCACCCGTCTGTGCGAGATTTGCCTCGGTGTTTGACTCCACCTTCTTACGTTTGGCCTTCGGGCAATCAACTTTCCAGTGCCCTAGTTCCTTGCACAAGATGCACTGATTTCTCTTCAGATCTCTGAAGCCTGATCTGAACTTCGATCTTCCCTGATCATCTCTTCCCTTCCTTTTGGAACTTCTGCCTCTTACCTCGAATGCCTTTGCTGTTGTGTTTCCCGAAAAAGACATTTTATCCTGTCTTTTTGCTTCATAACTCACAAGAGCAGCAGACACATCACTGTAGTTAAGGGATTTCCTTCCATTGAGCAATGTAAGAGTAAAGGTCTCATACTCTTCCCTAAGAAGAGAGTTCAAAATAATTACCACCTTATCCTCTTCTCTGGTCTCCACATCTACATTAACTAGATCTGTAAGAAGCTTCGTGTGGCGATTCAAGTGTTCATTGATGGAGCATCCTCTTTACATCTGAAAACCATAAAGCTTACTCTTCAACTGCAATCGCGATTCTATACTTTTTCATCAGATACTTCTTCTCCAGGATCTCCCACAGCTGCCTCGCAGATGTCTCATGCAACACATGATACTTGATGTCTTGTGTCAGACAATACCTGATCAAGCCACATGCCGTACGGTTCATTTTGTCTAAATCTTCTTCCGTTGTTGATGCGCGCTTCTTCTCCAACCGTAAAGTGTCTTCGAGATTTGATGCCGTCAGCGCATCCATCACCTCGCACCTCCATATACTAAAATTGTTCGTGCTATTGAATTTCACCACATCAATCCTCAGATGTGGATTTATAGTTCTCACCGATGTACTTTCTTCAGCCATATCTTTGACTAGATCCTCAAAGCAATGCGAAAACAAACGGAATTAGATAAACAAATTCGATAAAGATAAAATCTTTACCTCCTCGCGAAGCCCTAGAAGAGTTTCTGGACAAATCTACTCCCTCGAATTGACTCCTTGAGCACTTCACACGCTGTTTTTGAAAACAACACACGATCCCACAAACAGTCCCAATGCGGATCCGAGAGCGACACACGATCTCCGTCAATCAGCAACTGATACCCTTGGAATCACCAGATGATCCCACGAAGAACCTGGGATGCTCGATACCACTTATTGGACTTGGGGCACCATCCCAAAAGACTAGCCTTTTAGGTGAAGTTGCCCAAATCTTTATATACCCAAGACCATCCCCACGTCTAGCCGATGTGGGACTATTTGTTCGACCCAAATCCCAACATCCTGGACAAGTAGATGTTGTGTGATGTAATCACAAAATCACAGGTCAAAATCACATGACAAGTCCAGGAATGTCATGTAGTCAGAAAGGTGTTACATGTATGAAATTAACTCCCTTTTAGAAACAAGATGTCTTGTAAATGAAAGAGCACCAAAAGTATTCAGAGGTCAAGAACTCAAAATGTTGAAAGGAGTACTATTAGTTGATTAACAAACTATAGAACAAATATCATATGTAGTAACTCTTTGTTAATAGAATAGTAGAAAAAAACCACTTACATGCCATGTGCATTAGCAGAAAAGTTTGCATTCTTGCTTCCAGGAATGGACCCATGGAGTTTGTTCCTATCTAACCGTAGCTCAACAAGGGTCAGCAGCTTACCAAGCTCAGGGGGCACAATACCAGTCAGCCCATTTGAGTGAAGATTTCTGGAAAAGTTAAAAAAAAAACAATGGAGGTTAAATAAAAGAGAGAACCATCAATTATAAAACACAAACTGAAAACATTTAGGGGCCATCGACTTCCTACATTTTCTTAATGCTGGTCAAGTTTCCAATCTCTGGAGGAATGGGACCTGAGAACCTATTCACACTCAAATCCAACATTGTAAGGCTTTTCAACATGCCAATCTGTTTGGGTATTGTCCCGAGGAGCAATTGTTATCCAATATTCTGAAACATAAAACATTGTAAGAGCAAATTGTTATTCAATATTTTGAAACACTAAACATTGCAATATGTCCAATAAACAATTACGGCATCCTAAATACACAAATTAATAATATATGAAAGTTGTACAATTTCGCTAAATAGCAAACTTACAGTTCTTGCAGGGAGCTCAAAGAGCCAAGTTCCGGTGTGAGAAATCCTTTTAAAGATGAGTTTGAAAGGTTTCTGCAAAACACAAAATTGATTCTTATAATTCAATCACATACTAAAAAGTATGAAAGACCATTATATGAGCTGTCGGGTATACGTCAAATTCTTTAGCACACCACAAACATACCGCAAGTTTCAAAACTTATCTGTTAGTTTCTAAATTTTAGTAAAAATTGTGCCTAAAGATGTGAAAGGCACATCATTAAGGGCACTATAAGTATCAATCCACCAGCAATTAAACATGCAGCTTTAACATTGCCATGAAAAATAAAGATTTTTTGGCATAATGAACTGGTATGTGTTCATGTATCCCTACATATATTAGCCAAGAAGCAGAGAGAGAGACAAGCATGCCTTACAAGGAAAGCACATGATCGTGAAATTTTGAGCAAATAACGCCAGTCCAGCTGCAAGGATTTCCATCGAGGGTATTCCAATCAGCCAACACAGAGAGTGGATCTTCAAATATAGCTTTCTTGAAAGCTCTCAGTGCAAAACTGCAACATATTCAAACAATTCATTTCACAGGATGGTCTCCGAATCTTAAATCTTTCCTATAACCCAAAATGTAGTCTTCTCCTAAAACAAAATTGCATAGAGACTACCCAGGAACCGTACAAGACAACAATGATCAAAAAAAAAGCAAAGTACATCAAAATTCATAATCAAAAGAACAATAAAAGTGGGCCAAAACTGCAGAAAATTCAGACAAACCTGGCTAGAATCATCTTAAGAAACAAAATTTTGCTTTTTTCCTGTGAACCCAAAATGTAAGTGATCCAGAAATAAGAACACCCAGAAGCCCTGTTGACACAAAAGGACCAAAGCAAAATGCAACAAGATTCATTGCAAACTGTGAAAGTTTTCAAAAACCCGTTTCTTTTTTTTTTTTTTTTGAGATTATCCAAATAACCCATTTCATAATATCAATTTTAGGTATAATAATTTGAGTCTTTCCTTTTAAAACCCAAATACCAGTACCTAGAAATTATCTCCAAATAGGTAGACCCAGTTTGCAATAAAAGGAGATACAAATTACAACATAAGCTTTCCTAAAAAATTCTCTCACTATTATGACACTGGGGGAAAATTCAAGCCACCAATGTCACGAAATCACAAAAAAACCAAAACTTTGAGCCTTAAACCCAGAAAAGATTGCACGATTGGAAGAGCAACAAACACTAAAATAAATTAAAACTCTGAAATAAGAAAGAAAAATCACCCTCGTCGTGTAGAAAGGACTCAGAAGGCACAAAGAGAAGTCCCCATTTGACAGCAAGAAGCAGCAGCAGTGACAGCCTCAGTGATCTCATCATAATGGCTCTCTGTTCTCGTCTGCTCCCTCTCTCATCAGGGGGGAAGCATCAAGGAATCAGAGAAGTTAGAGAGGAAGGGGAGCAAGAAGAATAGTCCATGGGAGGAAACTCTTTTTAAGTGCGTGGTAATGGAATGATAGAGGAGAGCAGCATGTGAGCTTAGAGAATCAGTTTGGTGAGAGAGAGCGAGGACAGAGAGAGAGAGAGAGAGAGAGAGAGAGACAGAGGACAGAGAGAGTGTGGTGGAGTTTAAAAAAAAAGGGAACTGAGAGAGAGAGAGAGTGAGAGAGAGACGGTATTATATTTTTGAAGGGAAAAATAATGGTATTTTGGGAAGGGAAAAATAATTGTATGGTTTGGTACTTTAACTTGATGTTGGGTTAGCACACGACTCCGTTACTCCCTGTATTATTGTTAAATTTACTATTTTTATATATTTTTTTTAGGAAAATTACTTTTAGGTCCTCAGAATTTGAGCTGCGCCAAAAACTCTGAGGTAAAAAGACGTGTTAAAAAGTCCCTCAATACCAGTATTTGTGCTTCTGAATCCCTGTGTATACTGGTTGTATGCACGTAGGTCATTGTGGACAGATAAGGTCCAAAATATCCCTATGTTAAATCTGTCTCATGTGTACAATTTAATAAAGAAAAAGAGGGGGGAGGGAAGAAGAGGAGCGATCTCTGTGAAGATCTGGCGAGCCCAGCGAGCATCCCGAGCCTCTCCGATTGCAGCGAGCTCCGTGAGCTCCCGATCTGTGAAGATCACATCAGCTACGGCGATCTCTGTAAAGATCACAGCAGCTCCGGTGAGATCTGCCCCTGAGTCGTTCCCAATCTCAACTTCGTGAGCTCTGGCGAGATCCGTGAACCTCCGATCCGTAAAGATCACAGCAGCTCCGGTGTGAAGCTCGTTTCCTTCGTCGAGGCTCAAGTGAGCTCCTCGTGCAAAGCTCGTCTCCTCCAGCTCCTCGCGCATGGCTCATAGATGATGAAGTGATGCAAGGCTTCGTCGAGGATTTATTTTGAGTAATTTTTTTAATGTAATTTTTTTAGATTTATTTGGAGTTTAGATTAAAATATGACTATTAAGATTTTGAATTGTAATTTTTATAAGTTTTTTTAATTTACTCAATTTGATGATAATCATGTTGATATTTGTGATTAATTTTTAATCTAAAAAGTGGACTAATTTGTGATGAGCTTGCTGAATTTGAGAATATCAATTTGGAGGTGATGACATTTCTATTTGTAATGAATTTGTGATATAAAAAAGAAAGGATAAAAATTTGTGAATCATGCTATCCAGTTTTGAGTTTTTCTGTCAACATATCAATAATTTGTCCACTTTCTTAACTTTCTGTCCATCATTAAAAAGTTGGATAAGAAGAGAGTAAAATGAATATAAAATGAGAAAGTTGGAGATAAAGAAAATAAGGTGGACATAAAAAGAGAAAGTTGGAAAAAAAATTGATGAAGTTGAATAGAAAAAGAGTAAGGCGAACATAAAAAAGAAAGTTGGACAGAAATTGATGTAGATGGATATAAAGAAATTAAGGCGAACATAAAAGTCTTATTTATGTCGTGCAGCATACCGTAGTAAAATTACTTAGATGATCATATGAAGGTGGAGACATTCAAGCAAACTTATGACACAACGCTACATCCTATTTCTGATTTGGACAAGCCAAATGTATCATTCTCCAATATTCTGTCCACCTTAGTATGTTTCTGTCCACTTTTTGATATTGTGTCCATATTTTCGAGTAATATGTCCATATTTTAGAATATATGTCCACATTTAGGAATATATGTCCAAATTTCAGACTATATGCCCACATTTCGGAGTATATGTCGATGTTTTCAAGTAAATGGCCACATTTTCAAAAATATGTTCACCTTATGAAATATATACCATTTTTGTCTCATTACTATCCAATGTTTAGACTTTGGTACTAACTTATGTCTCGTACAGGTAATGGAGGAGACTCTACAAATAAGACCTCCAGTAACGAAAAAGCTTCATGGGAGAAACAAAACAAGGCGAATCAACAATCGATTTGTGCAGCACCCGATTGTGTATAGTAGACGCCAGAAAGATGGACACAATCATCATACTTGCAACGTTATATCCTATTCCCGACTTGGATAAGCCAAAGGTATCATTCTCCAATATTCTGTCCATCTTAGTTGATTTTGTCCACTTTTTTGACATTATGTCCATATTTCCGAGTATATGTCCACATTTTGAAATATTTGTCCACATTTAGGAATATATGTCCATATTTCATAATATACGTCTACATTTCAGAGTATATGTCGACGTTCCAAGTAAATGTCCACATTTTTGAAAATATGTCCACCTTATGAAATATATGCGATTTTTTTCATTACTATCCAATATTTATACTTTGGTAGTAACTTATTTCTCTTATAAGTAACGGAGAAGACTCTACAAATAAGACCTCCAGTAACGAAGAAGCGTCGTGGGAGGAACAAGACAAGGTAAATCAGCAATCGATTTGTGACGCGTCCGATTGTGTGCAGTAGATGCCAGAAATTAATAAAAAAGATAAACAAACAAATATGTGAAAAATAAATAAATATTCACATGATAAATATTTTTGTTGTATAAACAATAGAGGTTAAATGATTTATAAAACAAGTCATTAATATTTTTTTGTTTTCATTTATTTTTATTTTAAAATATTTAAATAATTTTTTTATAAATATTTTTATTAAATTAACAAAAACTTTTGAAGTGAACAAATAATAGTTGAAGTGGACAACAAAATAATTACATCAATAATTTTGAATTGAACAGCAAAACAATTAAAGCAACTATCATCAAAGATTCCACTGTACATCACATGGGTCAATTAAAGGACAAATGACAGCACATGGGTAAATTTAAGAAAGGGTAGTATGGACAATACGAATATACACCAAGCCATATGTTTAGACAGGACCTGCAAATAAAGTAAACTTGATCAAAACGCTTTTTGACACGATTTTTTCTCCATGAATTTTTTGACACTAGTCAAACTTCCTAGAGACCTAAAAGTAATTTTTCCTTTTTCGTGGCACTCCCTACGTGTTTGCTCATCATTATGTTAGTTAGAGGTTTTCAAATTTGAACGAGGACTCATATGTTAATTATCCTGTATGCGTAGTATTTTTTTAATAATAATAAGCTTGTAGACTTTCTTTCCAAAAAAGGGTAAGGGGAAAAAATTAATTAGAGTCATATTTCCAAGAAAGCTATAGTCTAAACTTGGACCGAGGGCTTCCACAATCCCACCAAAATTAGATTTCATCGAATTTGGAGTTTTTTTTTTTTTGGCCCCCTCAATAACATCAACATAGTAAAATTGAGTGTGCTAATTTTCTTCTCATGGCAGTACTGCTTGATTTTCCTTAATTTAATTTTAAGATGATGGATTAAATGATTTGAAATGCTTCCACTGGTTAATAATTTGGTAGCTTAATTGCACGGGAATGATGCATGGGTTTTATAAATTGTATGCATTGCAAATAAACAACATTTTGTTTATATTGTAATTAATGAGTATCATTTTTATTTAATATATCCATATTATTCAAAAAGAAGAAAAAACAGTTTAAATTTATTTATGTTTCATCTTTTTCAAACAAAGACCGCAATAAGTTTTAAACTTGAGATGTTTCATAACTAAAACCAGGCTACAGTGATATTTATTTACGTTATTAAAAATAATTAAGTACTGAAAGGGAGAATTATTCCATTAAAATAATCAAGTTTCCGCGTTCAAAAGATTCAAATGAATCACATCTGCAAACCTAATTGTTCATCACATAATTATATCAGCTCTCTTAATTATCATGAGATGCATTAAGACAGTAATTATGTACTTAAAAGTTGACACTAACCTTCTTTATTGTATCATGTGAGTTGTGAGAGGGGAATAAAGTTTCATCCTACTCATTTCACCGAAAGAAATAAAAGAAGATGGGCACCATGGCCTCTTTCTTCTTACTCTAGGTCTTCATGGGGAACAAAGCAAAGCTGAGGTTAAGTTCTCTTTCTCTAAAGTTTGTTTTTAAAGATGCTTTAGAACAAAAAGACTCACTTGGCTACCATCATTTTCTTAGAGAGAGTAGGATGGAGCAAAGCTTCATTCATAGTACAAAAAACACTATATTAATAACAATATTTTTTTTTGAAAAAAAAACCAAAATGTGAAAACATCATAGTACAACACTAGCTCCACCACCAACATCTACAATAAACAGTGTTGGGATATTGGGTATGAGCCTAAACCCGACTTGTATGGTGTGCGGTCTAGACCTGAGCGGCCCAAACCAATCCCTTCACGGGGTGGTTCTATTTTAGAACAATGCTCTCAATGTGTATCGAAAGATCTTAGTCTGATGGTCTAGATCACTCCTAAAGTTTTACAACTTGAGGGAAAGGATTTTCTTATATAAATCTCTCTTCATCTTCTTCTCATCTTCTAGTAAAATTTAGAGGAAAAATTCTCTATTAATCTTTTGTACATTCAGAATCTAAAAAATCGACATTTAGAAGAGATTATGTTATATGATCTCAGATAGTATGTAAAAATATGTTTACACTTCTGTTTATATATAATATATATATATATAATATATATATATATATATATATTATATATATATATATATATATATATATATAATATATATATAGTGCTTACTATGTGCATATTTAAGGATAGAAATATTAGTCCTTGCCTTCTCAAGAAGTGTCAAATTATTTGGCATAAACACAATTAAGAAAAAAAA
>JAVJIF010008472.1:0-81842 GCA_038442645.1 Agave tequilana | reverse complement strand
TTTTTTGTGCTGACAGGCTGGTCGGTCGACCGGACGGTCGACCGCACCAAGGAACGGTCGACCGCACGGGTCGACCGACGTGCACAGACGTGCACGTCTGGCAGCACAGTGGTCCGGTCGACCGTACGGTCGACCGCTGCAGAGAGTTCTGCTCTCTGGATTTCTGGTCGACCGGGCGGTCGACCGGTAGCTCCAACGGTCAAAATATGACCGTTGACGGTCGACCGGCCGTCGACCCGTTGGCTGTCAGAGCTGCCAGCTCAGCTCTAACGGCTAGTTTCTGTTTTGGCCTATATAAACCCCATTTCTTTGGGATTTTGGCTAAGGTTTTTACAAGAGAAAATACCCTGTTTTCAGAGTTTAAAAAACAGTTTTTAAAAGATTTTTTGTGCTAAAAAGATTGATTCTTATTTGTTTTGGGTTTTTTTGGAAAATCAAGAAAAATAGATTTTTGGGATTTTGATTTGGTCTTTTATTCCTATCATCTACAAGAGATTTCCCAGAAGTTTTTCTTTGTTGCTTGTTTCAAAAACACCTAGTTTTCCACACTTGAGCTATCATACTATCCTAATCTATTAGGATCATTTGTTTTGTGGAAAAAGAGAAAAAGAAAGTGAGATTGAGTTTGTGGTTTTTGGAACCACTTGTTGTAAACAACCTTATATTCTTTGTGTATCCCTCTTAGGTAGAGGTGATCGGTTGATTGGTTTGCTCCCTCTAGTGAGAGGTGGAGATTGGTGTTTGTAACCCTCTTCGGTAGAGGTGTTGGTTGTTGTATTGGCTACGGGCCTACCCCTCGGTTGTGAGGAGGTTGTTTGAGAGAGGAGTTTGATACTCCTATGTGTTGTAACAAATCCTCTTCGGTAGAGGTTCCCTCGGTGGGAGATAGTGGATTGAAAATCCTACACGGTGGTGTAGGCAGGATGTAGAGCAAGGTGCTCGAACCTCGAAACATATCTTGGTCTTTGCGATTGATCCATTGTCTCTCTAACTCTCTCACATTTATATTGTGCAAAGCATCATACTTTCATATCATCTCATACTTGCTTGTGTTGTGCATATTCATATTGCCTTGCATTATTTCATATTGCTATTCATTCTTACATGCTTGGTTGTTTGTGTGTGCCTCACTTGTACCTAATCACAAGAGCTTCACATAGCACCTCAACCCATTCATGGGGAATCAAGAGGAGTTAGTCCAGAGCCCTTCACGGGGAATTCGGCTACACTTGTTGATTGTACTAAGTGTGTTGCAAGATTTGCATTAGCTTCCGCATTTAGAGCATTAGTTTTTCATTTAGTCCTAGATTAGCACTTACACCTATTCACCCCCCCCTCTAGGTGTTTTTTTCAATTGGTATCAGAGCTAGTGCTCCTGATACTTAGCTTAACATCCTAGGAGTGAGATCCATTTGCTTGCTAATCTATTGTTTGCATTTGCTTGTTTGCACACATGTAGTTTACCATGGCCTTCATGACCCCACCTATGTATGACCCTTCCAACATTCATGTTTGGAAGATTAGATGACTGTTTATTTACAACCCTAGGTCATAAAGTTTTATCTTGCTATTACCAAGGAATCCTTCCTTAGTGATCGCAATCATATAGGGGTCAATGCACAAGCCCTAGAGGCCATTAGAAGCACATTTCTAAAGAATATCTTATGCATGTTTCTAACATTGATTCGCCTTTGCAGTGTGGAACAAATTGACAACAACCACCACCTCCAAGCTTCAAGTGTAAATTCAAGAAGAGGATCTAGTGGAGAATCCGAACCACAACAATGCTATATGGTCCAAGAGAATGACTCCCTTGAGGTACATTCGGAACCCCCTTAGATTGTGATGATAGTGCTAGTTCTTCATGTGATGATAAGATTGATCCCCATGCTTTAAATGAAGAACTATCTATTGTTTGTGAAAAATTGATAGAAAAATATAAAATTTTGAAAAAGGAAAGTCTAGGCCTTGAAAGAAAATAAAAGTTTGCATGCTAGACTTAACAATGTTTTGTAAGAGAAGGTTGAGGTCTATGATGAAAGGGATTCATTGAGATCTCAATTAGATCTTGCACTTAAGGAAAATGAATTTTGAAAAATAAAATGACTGTGAAACTCTTTTGAAGAAGAATGAAAACTTGTCTTCTAAAGTAGATTTTGTTTTAAAAGAAAATGTTGCTTTAAAATAAAATTATTTCTATTTCTAATGATTTAGATGTTTGTGTAAAGAAAAACATTGTTTTGCAAAATAAGATTGATGCACATATTTGTCATGCTAGGGTAGTATCACACACTTCACCTATTGCTTGCTCCACTTCTTCTACAATTCAAAATGATATAAATTTGTTAAAGAAGAAAATGGATTGTTTGGGCTCCACTATGAGCCAATGTGCCATGAACCATTCACGCTTGGAATCCTTGGTTCGAAAGAACAAGCTCCATCTTCTATGCATGCACACACCTCCACGGCATACACATGCTCCTCACGGACACCATCACACGTATGCTCATGTGTACACTTGTACACATTGTGGACGTAGGGGCCACCTTGCTAAATTTTGTTATGATAGATTAAATGTTTCAAATTTCAAAGAAATTTGTTTGGGTTAGGGAAGGGACTAACCCCCATGGACCCAATAAGATGTGGGTACCAAAGACCACCCCTCCTATTGTTTTTGCTGTAGGTGTGGGCTCTCACATGACGTGAGAGTGATAGCACCTTGGAGTGAATGCGTTCCGTACTTAAAGCTTATCAAATGGATGCATCACTTTCAAGGAAAGTTTGGTGGAGAGGACCACTTTTGTTTTGGAGAAATAGAGCGGTGCCCTCATTGGTTTTGGTATCGAATCTCTAACTCCTTATGTTTACATGCTTTCCATGTTTATTTCTCATAGCATGATTTGATGTTTAGTGATCATCATGAATATGCCATGTTAATTAGATTAGTGTTATACTTATTAGTTGGTTGAAACATCCATGTCTTATATGGACTAATTTGTATGACCTAGATCTATTGCACATGCATGTACATATTGATCATATATGTTTTGTATCTTTATAGCATGTTTCATTGTCTTTGGATTAGTATGTAAATACCATGTTATTAGATCCTTGACACTCATGTTTAGCATTTTGAGATACCCATGTTAATATGGACCATTATTTTTGTGTTCTCACCGTTGTTTAGCTATCATGTTTATCATAGGTTAATAACATATGTATTGGCATGATAATCATGATTTTCGACACTAGTATATATCCTAGTCTAAATGATTTATGTTTTGTTTTTATGCTTTATGTCTTGATTACAGGTTTAGATGTTAGTTTTCATTAAAACTAGAAGATTTATATTTGTACATATGATGGGCTACAAATAAATCTATATATGTTTGGGATTGAATGCTTGTTTGTACCCATTAGATGTGCTAGTATAGTCTAGTTTTGATGATTCATACATTTTAAACTTGTATTACATTTTTGGTATTTGTTTTTATGATTATGAGTTTTCATTTCATGTATATGTGTATTTTGCCAAACATGAAGATATACATGTATACCCCTTGAGTCATTTGCCTTTCATGCAATATCTATTATGAACTCAAAGTGTGTTTAAGGGATATGTATGTATACTTCTTGTGTTGACAAATCATACATATACCTTGAAAAGATTGGTATCAAATTGTTTTAATGAAAAGCTAAATTTTCATACTTTTCATGCTTTTCATGTTTTCTTTGAATTGGTATTTAAACTTCATGTATATGTTTACCTTGTCCAAACTATTAATATACATGAATATCCTTTTTGAGCCACGTGCCTTCATGCATATATCCTTGTGGACTCGTTTGTATCTGGATATGTATGTATACTTTGGTTTGTATTAGACATACATATGCCTTGAAGATTAAATAATATTAATTTTTAGTTTTCTTGTTTAAAGGAATAATTGAACTTAATTGAACAAATTTTCATGATTGTGATCTCCATACTTGACTTGTACACTCACATTTATTATTTGCTCATGTTTTGTTTTCATGAGACATTTTTATGCTTAATTGGATTAGAGTGTTGATTATCATGTGGATTTCATTTTTATGAAATGATTTGTATTTATTCCTTGCTTGAAGGATTTCGTACCAGTTAACAAAACTTTTCATTTTAACTAGTTCATATTCTTCGTTATAATATGAGATATACACTTGACCCTATTCTTTCAATTGGTATCATTGAACACTTTCAATTGGTATCAATTTTTGATCTTTTTGTATACTCATATATGTTTTGTATATGTATGCTTACTCTTTCAAGAATATCAATGTCAATTGGTATCTAATTTTCATATGTATATATACTTGTTTATGCTAAGCTTGAAAAAAATTTCTATTGTTTGATTTGTTTTCAATTGGTATCTTAACAAGCTTATGCATATGTTTAGTTGGTATTTCATAAAGGGGAGAAAATTTGATGTTGTCTTTCAATTGGTATTTGATTTCCACTCTCTTACTTTATGTTAAAATATAGTTTCAAATTGGTATCATATGTTTAAAAGAACACATTTCTCTTAATGATATCAAGATGTTTATGTTAAATGTTTTAAATTGGTATCTCAAAATTTTGTTTAGAAAAACATATTTATTTTACATTGCCTATATGTGTATAAATTCATGTTGAGTGTATCTTGTATTGAAGAGCTTGACAACTCTTCCTTATGTGGTACACGTGTGTAGGGGGAGCTTCACATCTCCTTTTATGCATTACATATTTTGTGTTATGTGAATTAGGGCGTGTCTTCCTTTCTTCATGTAACTCATATGTGTAGGGAAGCTAACTTAGCGTCTTCCTCTTCATGAATGTATATAGCATATAACATTTATTAATCTTTGTTTATCTTCATTTGGTATCAAGATGCTTCATTGACATATTTTTAATTGATATCATGTTTGTAGTCACCCCTTATTGACTTTGTTTTTGTTTTAGACAAAAAGGGGGAGACCATTGTTTGCATTATTTTGATTGACACAAAAAGGGGGAGAAAAATTTTTACCCCTCATTTTATTTATAGTTTTTGAATGTTTACCCCTTTGTTGATGATTGACAAAAAGGGGGAGAATTATTTGTGAGTTTTATATATATGCATAGTTATGTTTTTGCATATATTAAGTTTAATATAGTTTAATGTTTTTGCATAAATTAAGTTTAATATAGTTTAATGTATGTTTATTGGTATCTAGAGCATCTAGAAAATGTTTATTTGTTAATTGGAATCTAGAGCATGCTTTGCTTTAAATATTTCATTGGTATCTAGAACCTTTATTGTTTATGCATATTTGTGCATTCATGTTTTTTAAGAGCCTTCATTGCATATTATTATGTTTATTTGGCTATGCATGAGTTAAGGGGGAGCTTCTTTGAAGCTTTACTTTAATCATGCATATAACTCCATGAGTTTTGTCATCATCAAAAAGGGGGAGATTGTTGCCCCAAAGGCCTTCCACCCTAGTTTTGATGATGATTAACTCATGTAGTTATGTTTACTAATAATCTTGTATTGTTTAAGTTTCAGATCATTAACCAAGATATTAGTTTGGTGATAGCTTCAACAAGAGGTATTTGGAAGCTTATCATGGTGATTCCGGTGCCAAAGCTTAAAGATCAACCTTTGCACTCGGTGGATCGCGTTTGGGAGCAAGTCTTCTTGATGACTCAAAGACTTAGGTATCCTAGTTTAGATAGTGTGTTTAGATCCATTTGTAAAGATTAGTATAGTTGATATGCTCAAGTACACATACACACACATTTCATGATTTGGATTTTGGTTTTCATGAATAGTTTGATCAAAATAAGTTTACATGTTTTATATGTATATTAGATGTGCTCTATATACATACATGCTTATATGACTTATACAAACTTAGTTTGACGTACCTATTCATGTAGTTTTATGTTTTGGTATAAAACATATTTTTTTGAAATCTAAGAACAAAAACTGTGATATATTTTGTGAATGTATATTGGACCTATGTCCATATGCATCATGCTTAATAATGTTCAAATATCATGTTTTTGTATTTCTATAAAGTTTTAGGAAAATCAGATTTCCTATTGAAAAATCAAGTTTGATAAAAATACAAGTTTTGATTTTTGATAAAATTGGCAAGACACAAAAATGAATGATATGATTGATATATGTCTTGAAAATTTTTATCACATGTTTATGTTTCAATATAAAATGTTAAAACAAGTTTTATAGAATTTTCAGAAAAAGATAAATATTTTTATAAAATATTTTTCCCAAATTTTCTGAACTTATTTTTTGTGCTGACAGGCTGGTCGGTCGACCGGGACGGTCGACCGCACCAAGGAACGGTCGACCGCACGGGTCGACCGACGTGCACAGACGTGCACGTCTGGCAGCACAGTGGTCCGGTCGACCGTACGGTCGACCGCTGCAGAGAGTTCTGCTCTCTGGATTTCTGGGTCGACCGGGCGGTCGACCGGTAGCTCCAACGGGTCAAAATATGACCGTTGGACGGTCGACCGGCCGGTCGACCGTTGCCTGTCAGAGCTGCCAGCTCAGCTCTAACGGCTAGTTTCTGTTTTGGCCTATATAAACCCCATTTCTTTGGGATTTTGGCTAAGGTTTTTACAAGAGAAATACCCTGTTTTTAGAGTTTAAAAACAAGTTTTTAAAAGAGTTTTTGTGCTAAAAAGATTGATTCTTATTTGTTTTGGGTTTTTTGAAAATCAAAGAAAAATAGATTTTTGGGATTTTGATTTGGTCTTTTATTCCTATCATCTACAAGAGATTTCCCAAGAAGTTTTTCTTTTGCTTGTTTCCAAAAACACCTAGTTTTCCACACTTGAGCTATCATACTATCCTAATCTATTAGGATCATTTGTTTTGTGGAAAAAGAGAAAAGAAAGTGAGATTGAGTTTGTAGTTTTTGGAACCACTTGTTGTAAACACCCTTATTCTTTGTGTATCCCTCTTAGGTAGAGGTGATCGGGTGATTGGTTTGCTCCTCTAGTGAGAGGTGGAGATTGGTGTTTGTAAACCCTCTTCGGTAGAGGTGTTGGTTGTTGTATTGGCTACGGGCCTACCCCTCGGTTGTGAGGAGGTTGTTTGAGAGAGGAGTTTGGTACTCCTAAGTGTTGTAACAAATCCTCTTCGGTAGAGGTTCCCTCGGTGGGAGATAGTGGATTCGAAATCCTACACGGTGGTGTAGGCGGGGATGTAGAGCAAGGTGCTCGAACCTCGAAACATATCTTGGTCTTTGCGATTGATCCATTGTCTCTCTAACTCTCTCACATTTATATTGTGCAAAGCATCATACTTTCATATCATATCATACTTGCTTGTGTTGTGCATATTTCATATTGCCTTGCATTATTTCATATTGCTATTCATTCTTACATGCTTGGTTGTTTGTGTGTGCCTCACTTGTACCTAATCAACAAGAGCTTCACATAGCACCTCAACCCATTCAAGGGAATCAAGAGGAGTTAGTCCGAGCCCTTCACGGGGAATTCGGCTACACTTGTTGATTGTACTAAGTGTGTTGCAAGATTTGCATTAGCTTCCGCATTTAGAGCATTAAGTTTTTCATTTAGTCCTAGATTAGCACTTACACCTATTCACCCCCCCTCTAGGTGTTTTTCAGTATCCCTGAAAGTTCTCTCAAGTATCCCTCTTGTATTAGTTTGTATTGATTGTTGAATCAATAAAATCTCTCTCCCCCTTGCCCCAAGGATGTAGGCACGTTGCCGAACCTCGTTAAATACTATGTTGGTTGCTTTTCTCTATTATTCTATGTTCTTGTCGTGTTGGGTACGTCTCCGGCTGCATCTGTCTCCCGCCTGATTGGTGGATTCTTCAGAGAGGTTTTTGTCCTGTGCACAACAATTGGTATCAGAGCATCCTAGGTTAGTCGTGGGATCGTGGGTTGATTCTAAGGGCATCAGTTGCTGTTTGACGGAGATTGTGTGTCGATCTCGGAGCGGCGTTGGGACTATTTGTGGGATCACGTGTCGATCTCAAAACAGCGTGTAGATTGCTCGAGGAATCAATTTGGAGGAGTAGATTGCTTCGGAAACTCTTCGAGAGTTTCGCGTAGAGGTAAAGATCCTATCTTTATCTAGTTTGTTTTATCTAACTCTGTTTGTTTTCGCATTGCCTTGAAGAATCAGTTGAGAAGATGGCTAGAGAAGGTACATTCATGAATCCACATCCGTTGAGGATAGATGTGGTGAAGTTCAACAGCATGAACAACTTCAGTATGTTGAGGTGTGAGGTGATAGATGCGCTGACGAGATCAAACCTCGAAGACACTCTACGACTGGAAAAGAAGCGCGCATCAACAACGGAAGAAGATTGGACAAGATGAACCATACGGCGTATAGATTGATTAGGTCTTATCTGAAACAAGACATCAAGTATCATGTGTTGCATGAGACATCTGCGAGGCAGCTGTGGGAGATCCTGGAGAAGAAGTATTTGACGAAAAGCATAGAATCGCGGTTGTAGTTGAAAAGTAAGCTTTATAGTTTTCAGATTCAAAGAGGATGCTCCATCAATGAAACATGAATCGCTACAAGAGGCTTCTTACAGATCTAGTTAATGTGAATGTGGAGACCAATGAAGAGGATAAGGCAATAATCCTATTGAATTCTCTTCCTAGGGAAGAGTATGAGACCTTTACTCTCACATTGATCAATGAAAGAAAATCCCTTAACTACAGTGAGGTGTCTGCTGCTCTTGTGAGTTACGAAGCAAGGAGACAGGACCGACTGTCTTCTTCGGGAACACAACAGCAGAGGCATTGGCGGTAAGAGGCAGGAGTTTCAATAGGAGGAAAGAGATGATTAGGGAAGATCAAAGTCCAGATCAGGCTTCAGAGATCTGAAGAGGAATTAGTGCGCCTTGTGCAAGGAAGTAGGGCACTGGAAAGTTGATTGCCTGAAGGCCAAAGGTAAGAAAATAGTGTCAAATACCGAGGTGAATCTCGCACAGGCGTTTGGGTCAGATTCAGATTCATCGGTATTCTCTCTCTGTTACTACTCCTGCTGTTGATTATTCAGATAAGGCTGAGTAAATCTTAGATACCGGCGTCACCTGTCATGTCTGCCAAAATAGGGCCTGGTTTTCTAATTTTGAGAAGCTAGATGGATGTTACACGGTCATGGGTGATGATCATCCGTGTAATATAGAAGGGATAGGTACAGTTCGTATCAAGATAATTGATGGGATAGTACGAGAATCGTAAGAGACGATGTATGTACCTCAGCTCAAAAGGAAGCTTATCTCTGTTGGTGCTTTAGAAGCATTGGGTCTTGTGGTATCTACACGAGATGGTGTCTATACGACACGTCACGTTTGATGAGACTTCAGTGTTGAAGTCTATTGTCTCTCAGCAGATGGAGAGGATGGAGACAATGGAAGTATCGCAGCGGGTGGAGGTTGATGCTACTCTAACATTTCCAGTTGGTTCAGTATTAATAAAGACTTCACTGAATATGACACCAGGTGGAGATTAATAGCCAAGGTTGATGCTGAACAGGTTGAAGACATTGATGAGAATGTCGAATTATTTGCAGCCATTAGAACCAAGGTAAAACAACGCACATGGGTAAAGAAGCGTGAATCTCAAGCTTCTGCCTGCGACAAGCTCAAGTTGAAGGCCGTTGTTCTCCATGATGGTCGTGAGGAGGTTCATATGACTCAGCCAGTTAGGTTTGCTACTGAAGATTCAGGTACAAGTGCTTGAGCTTGATGGAGCTCATTTCAATGAACTACGGTTGGCTTGATCCCTTGGGCAAGGTACGCAGGCAACCGTAAAGGCGCAGCCACATTTGGTGATGCAACCTGTATGAAGCTATTTGGATTTTCAAGAAGTTGATTAGAACTTCACGTAGAGGTTGAGAGACTTCACGTAGAGGTGAAGTATTGTAGCTAGTTGGACTTCGCGTAGAGGCGAGATGTTGTAATCTCGATGAACAGTTGATCTTCTGGTGAGAAGATATTTGAGCTTGCATAGGAGAGGTGTGCATCCAGTTTATTGAAGCCGATAATGTTGGCCCGGAGGCCTTCCTCTCTAGTTTTGATGATGATTAACTCATGTAGTTATGTTTACTAATAATCTTGTGATTTTAGTTTTAGATCATGTAACAAGATATTAGTTGGTGATTGCTTCAAAAAGAGGAGTTTTGGAAGCCTTCACATGGTGATTCCAGGGCCTGAGCATCAAGATCATACATAGCCTTGCTCGTTAGATCACGGAGTTTGGACCGAATCGACTTGAAGATGAAGATCGTCAAGAAGACTTAGGTATCCATAGTTTAGTTTGAGTTTTAGATCCATGTGTAAAGATAAGTATAGTTGATATGCTCAAGTGCACAACACACACGTTTTATGGTTTTTCGGTTTTTAGTTTAACCGATATTTGTTTTCATGAATAGATTGATCAAAACAAGTTTATTGGTTTATGTATAGTAGATTCATTCTATACATGCATGCTTAACTTCTTAGACAAACTTATTTTGACTTTACTATTCATGTGTTGAAAAATACAAGTTTGATAAAATACAGTTTTGTTTTTGGTAAAAATGATAAGACACAAAAATAGTTCAAATTGCTTGATATTTGAGTTGAAATTTTAATCACATGTTTATATATCAATGCAAAATGTTAAAACTATTTTTGGGGACTTTTACAAGAGATAAAAGATTTTTTAGAAATATTTTTAACATGTTTTTCTGACCCAGAACAGTGGCTGACAGGCCAGGTCGGCCGACCGCACGGTCGACCGCACCAAGGGCCGGTCGACCGTACGGTCGACCGACGTGTACAGAGCTGTGCACGTCTGACAGCACAGTGGGCCGGCCGACCGACCGGTCGACTGGACCAGAGAGCTCTGCTCTCTGTATCTGGGCGGTCGACCGGGTTGCTCCAACGGTCATATTTTTGACCGTTGGCGGTCGACCGGCCGGTCGACCGCCAGCCTGTCAGGCTGCAAGATCAGCCTAACGACTAGTTTTCTGTTTGGGCTATAAATACCCCATTTCTTGGGGGTTTTAACCAAGATTTTTTAGAGCAAAAATTTTCCCATTCTCTGGTTTTAAAATAAGTTTTCAAAAGAGTTTAAGTGCCAAAAAGATCTATCTTTATTGTTTTTCAAGGGTTTTGGAAAATCAAAGAAAACTAGGTTTTTGGAATATTGTTTGGATTTCATTTCTATCATTTACAAGAGATTTCTCAAGTAGTTTTTCTTTGTTATTTGCTTTCCAAAAACACCTTGATATCCACTTGAGCTATATCTTCTATCCTAATCTATTAGGATCTTTTGTTTTGTGGAAAAGAGAGATTGTTTGAGGTTGTTGTAGCCTCCAAGTTGTAAACACCCTTACTTTTATTGTATCCCTCTTTGGTAGTGGTTGATCGGGTGATTGGTTTGCTCCCTCTTTGGTAGAGGTTGAGTTGGTTGGTTTGCTCCCTCTAGTGAGAGGTGGAGTTTAGTTTGTAAACCCTCTTCGGTAGAGGTGTTGGTTGTTGTTTGGCTACGGGCCTACCCCTCGGTTGTGAGGCGGTGTTTGAGAGAGGAGTTCGATACTCCCTTGTTGTACAAATCCTTCTCGGTGAAGGTTCCCTCGGTGGGAGTCCTCGGTGGACAAGATAGTGGATTAGAAATCCTTCTCGGTGAAGGCGGGGATGTAGAGCTAGGGGCTCGAACCTCGGAACGTATCTTTGTGTTTGCGTTTGATCCATTGTCTCTCTAACTCTCTCTCTTTTATTTGTGCAAAGCATCATTCATTTCATATCATTCATATTGCTTGTGTTGCCTTGCATTATTTCATATTGCTTATCTTCCTTATATGCTTGGCTTGTTTGTGTGTGCCTCACTTATACTTAACCACAAGAGCTTCATATAGCACCTCAACCCATATCTAGGGGAATCAAGTGGAGTTAGTCTAGAGCCCTTCACGGGGAATTCGCTACACTTGTTGGTTGTATTAAGTGTGATTGCAAAATTGTTTTAAACTTCCGCATTTAGCGCATTTAGTTTCTAGATTAGCATTTATTGTAAAACACCTAGAGGGGGGTGAATAGGTGTAAATGCTAATCTAGAAACTAAATGCGCTAAATGCGGAAGCTTAAAACAATTTTGCACAAACACTTAATACAACCAACAAGTGTAGCCAAATTCCCCGTGAAGGACTCTGGACTAACTCCTCTTGATTCCCCTAAATATGGGTTGAGGTGCTATATGAAGCTCTTGTGGTTAAGTACAAGTGATGCACACACAGAAACAAGCCAAGTATATAAGGATGAACAATATGAAATAATGCAAGGCACAAATGCAAGCAAGTATGAATGATATGGCAATATGAATAATGCTATGCACAACACAAATACAGAGAGAGTTAGAGAGACAATGGATCAAACGCAAACACAAAGATATGTTTCGAGGTTCAAGCCCCTAGCTCTACGTCCCCGCCTTCACCGAGAAGGATTTCTAATCCACTATCTTGTCCACCGAGGACTCCCACCGAGGGAACCTCCACCGAGGAGGATTTTTAAAACAAGGGAGTACCGAACTCCTCTCTCAAACACCGCCTCACAACCGAAGGGTAGGCCCGTAGCCAAACAACAACCAAATCACCTCTACCTAAGAGGGATACAAACCAAACTCCACCTCTCACTAGAGGGAGCAAACACCAATCTCCACCTCTACCAAAGAGGGAGCAAACACCAACCACCCGATCAACCTCTACCAAAGAGGGATACAACAAAAGTAAGGGTGTACAATTTGGAGGCTCAATCAACCTCAAACAATCTCTTTTTCCTCTTTTCCACAAAACAAGATTCTAATAGAATAGGATAGAAGATATAGCTCAAGTGTGGAAAACTAAGTGTTTTGATCAAAGAAATAATCTTGAAAAATACCAAATAGATATTGAAATGAAGAACAATAAAACAATTTCCCAAAAAACTATTTCCTTTGAAAATAACAAAACACTTAAAATAAACAAAATGAATCTTTTTGCTCTTTAAACTCTTTTGAAAACTTATTTTTAAAACCAGAGAGTAGGGAAAAATTAGCTCAGAAAATCTTAGTTAAAAACCCCCAAGAAATGGGTATTTATAGCCCAAACAGAAAGTAGCCGTTAGGCTGATCTGGCAGCATGACAGGCTTGCGGTCGGCCGGCCGGCCCACCGCCAACGGTCAGAAATATGACCGTTGGGGCATCCGGTCGACCGCTCGGCCGACCGCCCAGATACAGAGAGTAAAGCTCTCTGGTCCGGTCGACCGGTCGGTCGGCCGGCCCACTGTGCTGCCAGACGTGCACAGCTCTGTGCACGTCGGTCGACCGCAGGGTCGACCGGCCCTTGGTACGGTCGACCGTGCGGTCGGCCGTCCTGGCCTGTCAGCCACTGTTCTGGGTCAGAAAAACACATGTTAAAAATATTTTAATAAATCTAATAAAACTTGTAAAAATCCCAAAAATAGTTTTATCATTTTGCATTGATATATAAATTTGTGATAAACATTTTAACTCAAATATCAAGCATATGAAACCATTTTTGTGTTTTAACATTTTTACCAAAAATTAAAACATGTATTTTATCAAACTTGGATTTTTCAATACATGAATAGGAAAGTCAAAATAAGTTTGTATAAAAAGTTTAAGCATGCATGTATAGAAAGAATACATCTACTATACATATAAACCATTTAAACTTGTTTTGATCAATCTATTCATGAAAACAAATATCGGTTAAACTAAAAACCGAAAAACTAATATCCAAACATAAAAACGTGTGTTTTGTGCACTTGAGCATATCAACTATTCTTATCTTTACACATGGATCTAAAACACACTAAACTAAACTAAAACTAGGATACCTAAGTCTTCTTGACGATCTTCATCTTCAAGTCGACTCGGTCCAAACTCCGTGATCCAACGAGCATGGCTACGTATCATCATGACGCTCGGGCTCGGGAATCACCAAGTGAAGGCTTCCAAACTCCTCTTTTCGAAGCAATCACCAACTAATATCTTGTTTAATGATCTGTAACTAAAATCACAAGATTATTAGTAAACATAACTACATGAGTTAATCATCATCAAAACTAGAGAGGATGGCCTTCGGGCCAACAATCTCCCCTTTTTGATGATGACAAAACTTATGGAGTTATATATGCATGGATTAAAGTTAAGCTTCAAAGAAGCTCCCCCTTAACTCATGCATAAACAAATAAACATAATGAATATGCAATGAAGGCTCTTAAACATGAATGCATAGATATGCATAAACAATAAAAGGCTCTAGATACACAATGAAATGTTCAAAAACAAAACATGCTCTAGATACCAATTATAATTAAACTAAATTAAACTTAATATATACAAAACATAAACATGCATATATAAAACTCTCAAATAATTCTCCCTCTTTTTGTCAATCATCAATAAAGGGATAAAAACCAAAACAATACAAAATCTTCTCCCCTTTTTTTTTAATACAAAGAAACAATCATCAATAAGGGGGTAAAAGCAAAACTAAATCAATAAATTCTTCTCCCCCTTTTTGTTCGAAACAACGAATCAATAAAGGGTTAATAATAAAAAAAAATATTCTCCCCCTTTTTGTCTAAAACAAAAACAAAACCAAAATAGGGGTGACAGTCAATTAAGATATCAATTGAAAATATGTCAAAGTAGCATCTTGATACCAATTGAAAGTAAACATAGATCAACAAATAAATGGTACATGCTATATAAATTCATGAAGAGGAAGATGTGAAGCTTCCCTACATAGATACATTACATGAAGGAGGGATGACAAGCCCTAATTCACATAACGTACACTATGCAATGCATAAGAGGAGATGTGAAGCTCCCCTTACACACGTGTATCACATAAAGAAGAAGTTGTCAAGCTCTTCAATACAAGATACACTCATCATGAATCTATATGTAGAAGAGATGTTAAACTCTCCTTGCATATAGGCAATACAAATCAAAACTTTTGAATTTTTATTTTTTAAACAAAATTTTGAGATACCAATTTTAAAACATTCAAATAAACATCTTGATATCAAAAGAGAGTATTTTTCTTTTTAAGTATATGATATCAATTGAAATGACTATTTTCTATCATAAAGCAAGGGAGTGTAAAGGTAAACCAAATACCAATTAAAATACGAAAACAAATTTTCTCCCCCGTTATGAAATACCAACTAAAACAATGCGTAGGCTTGAAATGAGATACCAATTGAAAAGCAATTGAAAACTAATCAATTGAAACAAAATTGAAGCTCAAGCTTAGCATAAACACAAACATATATATATGTATGAAAAATAGATACCAATTGAAATTGATATTCTTGGAATTGAAAGCATACATACATACAAACATATATGAGTATACAAGAAAGGTCAAAATTGATACCAATTGAAAGAATCCAATGATACCAATTGAAACAACAATAATATCAAATGTATATTTCATATTATCTACCACCCAATCATGTTCAAGTTAAAATGATTTTCACTATAAAACATACATGAGCATGATCTCCCATCCAACCACCCATGGATGGTAGGGGTTTTCAAAAATAGGTTTGAAAATTGAAGTATGTTTGAAAAACTCTACCATAACGAAGAATACCGTAACTAGTTATATGAAAAAAAATTTGTAAACTAGTACGAAATCCTTCAAGTAAGGAACAAAAAAAAAATTATTTTTCATGAAACATGAAATCCATGGCACTAAAACACTCAAAATCCATTAAGCTCAAACATACTCATGAAAACACAATCATGAGAAACATTATAAAAGAGGTGAGTGTGCAAGTGTTATGTGAAACTTATAATCATGAAAATTGGCAATTAAGCTCAATATTCCTTAAAACACGAAAACATGAAATTCATCAAAACTATTTAATCTTCAAAGTATATGTATGTCCTATACAAACTAAAGTATACATACATATCCAAATACAATGAATCCACAAAGATATATGCATGAAGGCACGTGGCTCAAAAGGATGTATATGTATAAACAATAGTTTGGATAAAAATGGACATATACATGAAGTTAAATGTAAACACATGGAAACATGAGAAACTAAATTTTCATTAAAACAAATTTCATTTCAAGGTATATGTATGATTTGTCAACACAAAAAGTATACATACATATCCCTAAACATAATTGAGTCCATATAGATTTGCATGAAAAGCAAATGACTCAAGGGGTGTACATGTATATCTTAAAGTTTGGCAAAATAGACATATACATGAAATGAAAACACATGATCATAAACAAATCCAAAAATGGGAATACAAGTTTAAGATGCATGGATCATCAAAACTAGACTATACTAACACATCTAATGGGAACAAATAAGCATTCAAGCACAAACATATATAGATTTATTTGTGACCCACTATATGCACAATATATACCTAGTCTTGATGAAAACTAACATTTAAACATATATTCAAAAACATGAAGCATCAAAACAAGATAAAAATCATCATGACAAAAATAAACATGATTATTATGTAAATCCACATGTTATTAAACCTATGATAAACATGATAGCTAAACAAACGGTCAGAACACAAAAAATGGGTCCATATAAACATTGGTGTCTCAAAAAGGGCTATACATGCATGTCAAGGATCTAATAAACATGGCATTATCATAATAACCTATAAACATCAAAACATGCTATAAACAATGATCATGAAAAGCATGCAAATATAATTAAGGAGTTAGAGATCATTACCAAAACCTATGAGGCAACTCTCCATGTCTCCAAAACATGGTGGTCATCTCCACCAACCTTCCCTTGAAAGTGATGCATCTAAATAATTTCCATGAAGCTCGGAACGCATCCACTCCAAGGTACCGCTACTCTCACGTCATGTGAGAGCCCACACCTAAATCAAACATAAGAGGGGTGGTCTTTGGTACCCACAACTTTTTGGGTCCATGGGGGTTAGTATCATTCCTAACCCAAACAAATTTATTTGCTAATTTACAATCATGTATACGATCAAAGCAAAATTTAGCAAGGTGGCCCTTACGTCCACAATGTGTACAAGTGTACACATAAGCACACATGTGGTGATGGTGTCCGTGAGGAGCATGTATATGCCGTGGAGGGTGTGCATGAATAGATGGAATTTGTTTCTTGTGAAACGTGGATTCCAAACGTGTGTGACTCTTGGCACATTGGCTCAAAGTGGAGCCCAAACAATCAACACTCTTCTTTAAAACATTTATATTATTTTTAATCAAATAAGAAGTGGAGCATGCAAGGGGTGATCTAGGTGAAACTACCCTAGCATGACAAACATGAGAAACAATATTATTTTTCAAAGAAATATTTTTCTTAACACAAATATCTAATTCTTTTGTAATGAAAATAATTTCTCTTTTCAAAGAGTCATTTTCTCTTAAAACAAATTCAACTTTTGAAGACAAAACATCATTATTCTTCAAAAGAGTTTCACAATCATTTTTAGATTTTAAAACTTTGTTTTCTTTTAGTGCAAGATCAAGTTGAGATCTCAATGAATCCCTCTCATTAGAAATCTCCTCTTTTTCTTGTAAAACATTGTTAAGTCTAGAAATCAAATTTTTATTATCATTGTTAAAGCCTAGACTTTTCTTTTTCAAAATGTTATATTTTTCTATTAATTTTTCACAAACTATAGATAGTTCTTTATTTAAAGCATGGGGATCAACAAAATCATTACATGAAGAACTAGCATCATCATTATATAGTTGAGATTCCGATTGTACCTCAAGGGAGTCATTCCCTTGGACCGTATAGCATTGTTGTGGCTCAGATTCATCTCCACTAGATTCCTCTTCTTATTGGATTTGCAACTGAAGCTCAGAGGTGGTGGTGGTTGTCAACTTGTTCCACACTGTAAATGCGGAATCAAAGTTAGAAGCAAGCAAAAGATATTCTTTAGGAAGTGTGCTTCTAATGGCCTCAAGGGCTTGTGCATTGGCCCCTACATGCTTGCTATCACTAAGGAAGGACTCCTTGGTAATGGCAAGGTAAACCTTATAACTTAGGGTTTGTAGGTAAATGGACATCCTAGTCTTCCATACAACAATGTTGGAAGGGTCAAACATAGGTGGGGTCATGAAGTCCATGGATGTAAACTATATGTGTGCAAATAAGCAAATGCAAATGTAGATTAGCAAACCAAGATCTCACTCCTAGGATGTTAAGCCTAAAGTATCAGGAGCGTAGGCTCTGATACCAATTGTAAAACACCTAGAGGGGGGGTGAATAGGTGTAAATGCTAATATAGAAACTAAATGCGCTAAATGCGGAAGCTTAAAATAATTTTGCACAAACACATAATATAACCAACAAGTGTAGCCGAATTTCCCGTGAAGGGCTCTGGACTAACTCCTCTTGATTCCCCTAAATATGGGTAGAGGTGCTATATGAAGCTCTTGTGGTTAAGTACAAGTGAGGCACACACACAAACAAGCCAAGCATATAAGGATGAACAATATGAAATAATGCAAGGCACAAATGCAAGCAAGTATGAATGATATGGCAATATGAATAATGCTATGCACAACACAAATACAGAGAGAGTTAGAGAGACAATGGATCAAACGCAAACACAAAGATATGTTTCGAGGTTCGAGCCCCTAGCTCTACGTCCCCGCCTTCACCGAGAAGGATTTCTAATCCACTATCTTGTCCACCGAGCACTCCCACCGAGGGAACCTCCACCGAGGAGGATTTTTACATCAAGGGAGTACCGAACTCCTCTCTAAAACATCGCCTCATAACCGAGGGGTAGGCCCGTAGCCAAACAACAACCAAATCACCTCTACCGAAGAGGGATACAAACCAAACTCCACCTCTCACTAGAGGGAGCAAACACCAATATCCACCTCTACCAAAGAGGGAGCAAATACCAACCACCCGATCAACCTCTACCAAAGAGGGATACAACAAAAGCAAGGGTGTACAATTTGGAGGCTCAATCAACCTCAAATAATCTCTTTTTCCTCTTTTCCACAAAACAAGATCCTAATAGAATAGGATAGAAGATATAGCTCAAGTGTGAAAAATTAAGTGTTTTGATCAAAGAAATAATCTTGGGAAAATACCAAATAGATATTGAAATGAAGAACAATAAAACAATTTCCCAAAACCTATTTCCTTTGAAAATAACAAAACACTTAAAACAAACAAAATGAATATTTTTGCTATTTAAACTCATTTGAAAACTTCTTTTTAAAACCAGAGAGTAGGGAAAAATTAGCTCAAAAAATCTTAGTTAAAAACCCCCAAGAAATGGGGTATTTATAGCCCAAACAGAAAACTAGCCGTTAAGCTGATCTGGCAGCCTGACAGGCTTGCGGTCGGCCGGCCGGCCCACCGCCAACGGTCAAAAATATGACCGTTGGGGCATCCGGTCGACCGCTCGGCCGACCGCCCAGATACAAGAGCAAAGCTCTCTGGTCCGGTCGACCGGTCGGTCGGCCGGCCCACTGTGCTGCCAGACGTGCACAGCTCTGTGCACGTCGGTCGACCGCAGGGTCGACCGGCCCTTGGTACGGTCGACCGTGCGGTCGGCCGTCCTGGCCTGTCAGCCACTGTTCTGGGTCAGAAAAACACTTGTTAAAAATATTTTAATAAATCTAATAAAACTTGTAAAAATCCCCAAAAATAGTTTTATCATTTTGCATTGATATATAAACTTGTGATAAACATTTTAACTCAAATATCAAGTATATGAAACCATTTTTATGTTTTAACATTTTTAACAAAAACCAAAACATGTATTTTATCAAACTTGGATTTTTCAATACATGAATAGGAAAGTCAAAATAAGTTTGTATAAAAAGTTTAAGCATGCATGTATAAAAAGAATACATCTACTATACATATAAACCATTCAAACTTGTTTTGATCAATCTATTCATGAAAACAAATATCGGTTAAACTAAAAACCGAAAAACAAATATCCAAACATAAAAACGTATGTGTTGTGCACTTGAGCATATCAACTATTCTTATCTTTACACATGGATCTAAAACACACTAAACTAAACTAAAACTAGGATACCTAAGTCTTCTTGACGATCTTCATCTTCAAGTCGACTCGGTCCAAACTCCGTGATCCAACGAGCATGGTTATGTATCATCATGACGCTCGGGCTCGGGAATCACCAAGTGAAGGCTTCCAAACTCCTCTTTTTGAAGCAATCACCAACTAATATCTTGTATAATGATCTGTAACTAAAATCACAAGATTATTAGTAAACATAACTACATGAGTTAATCATCATCAAAACTAGAGAGGAAGGCCTTCGGGCCAACATTTATCACCTATTCACCCCCCTCTAGGTGACTTACAATTGGTATCAGAGCCTACGCTCCTGATACTTTAGGCTTAACATCCTAGGAGTGAGATCCTTGTTTGCTAATCTATCATTTGCATTTTGCTTGTTTGCACACATATAGTTTACATCCATGGACTTCATGACCCCACCTATGTTTGACCCTTCCAACATCATTGTTTGGAAGACTAAGATGTTTATTTACCTACAAACCCTTGGATATAAGGTTCACCTTGCCATTACCAAGGAATCCTACCTTAGTGATAGCAAGCATATAGGGGCCAATGCACAAGCCCTTGAGGCTATTAGAAGTACGCTACCTAAAGATTATCTTATGCATGTTTCTAATCTTGATTCCGCCTTTGCAGTGTGGAACAAGTTGACAACAACCACCACCTCCGAGCTTCAAATGCCAATCCAACAAGAGGAGGAATCTAGTGGATAATCCGAGCCACAACAATGCTATATGATCGAAGGGAATGACTCCCTTGAGGTACAATCGAAAACTCAACTAGATAGTTTTGATTCTAGTTCTTCATGTGATGATCATATTGATGTCCATACTTTGAATGAAGAACTTTCAATAGTTTGTGAAAAATTAATTGAAAAATATAAGATTTTGAAAAAGAAAAGTCTAGGCCTTAACAATGATAATAAAGATTTATTTTCTAGACTTAATATAGTTTTGCAAGAGAAGGCGGAGATTTCTAATGAAAGGGATTCATTAAGGTCTCAACTTGATCTTGCACTAAAAGAAAATAAAGTTTTAAAATCTAAAAATGATTGTGAAACTTTTTTGAAGAAAAATGAAAATTTGTCTTCAAAAGTTGATTTTGTTTTAAAAGAGAATGTTGCTTTGAAAAATAAAATAATTTCTATTTCTAATGATTTAAACGTTTGTTTAGAGAAAAATGAAGTTTTGAAAAATAAAATTGATTCTCATGTTTGCCATACTAGTGTAGCTTCTTCATCTAGTCTACATATTGCATGCACCTCTTCTTCTAGGATTAATGATGATTTTTGTTTGTTGAAGAAGAGAGTGGATTGTTTGGGCTCCACCTTGAGCCAATGTGTCAAGAGCCATACACGTTTGGAAACTTTGTTTCGAAAGAAACAAGTTCCATCTTTTCATGCACACCCCCCATGGCATACACATGCTCCTCACGGACACCATCACACTATGTATGCTCATGTGTACACTTGTACACATTGTGGACGTAAGGGCCACCTTGCTAAATTTTGTTTTGATCGTATATATGACGTAAATTTAGCAAATAATTTTGTTTGGGTTAGGAATGGTACTAACCCCCATGGACCCAATAAGATATGGGTACCAAAGACCACCCCTCTTGTATTTGATGTAGGAGTGGGCTCTCGCATGACGTGAGAGCAGCGGTACCTTGGAGTGATAGCGTTCCGAGCTTAAAGGAGACTATTTGGATGCATCACTTTCAAGGGAAGGTTTGGTGGGAAGACCACCATGTTTTGGAGTCATGGAGAGTTGCCTCATAGGTTTTGGTAACGATCTCTTACTCCTTATTTATTTTTGCATGCTTTTCATGTTCATTGTTTATAGCATGTTTGATGTTTATAGATTATTATGAAAATGCCATGATTATTAGACCATTGACATGCATGTATAGCCTTTTGAGACACCCATGTTTAATATGGACCATTATTTTAGTGTTCTCATCTTTGTTTAGCTATCATGTTTATCATAGCTCTAATAACATGTGAATTTACATAATAATCATGTTTATGTTTTTCATGTTTATTCATATCTTGTTTTTATGCTTCATGCGTTGATTACATGTTTAGATGTTAGTTTTCATTAAAACTTGGTATATATTTGTGCATATAGTGGGCCACAAATAAATCTATATATGTTTGAGCTTGAATACTTATTTGAACCCATTAGATGTGCTAGTATAGTCTAGTTTTGATGATTCATACATTTTAAACTTGTATTCCTATTTTTGGATTTGTTTTATTTGGATGAGTTTTCATTTCATATATATGTCTATTTTGCCAAACTTTAAGATATACATGTATACCTCTTGAGTCATTTGTCTTTCATGCAAATCTATACATATGGACTCAATTGTGTTTAGGGATATGTATGTATACTTTTTGTGTTGACAAATCATACATATACCTTGAAATGAAATTTGTTTTAATGAAAATTTAGTTTTTCATGTTTCCATGTGTTTATATTTAACTTCATGTATATGTCCATTTTATCCAAATTATTGTTTATACATATACATCCTTTTGAGCCACGTGCCTTTATGCATATATCTTTGTGGACTCGTTGTGTTTGGATATGTATGTATACTTTAGTTTGTATAGGACATACATATACCTTGAAGATTAAATAGTTTTGATGATTTTCATGTTTTCATGTTTGAAGGAATATTGAGCTAAATTGGATACTTTCATGATCATGTTCTTCACATTGTATTTGTACGCTCACATTTATTGTTTACTCATGTTTTGTTTTCATGAGTCATATTTATGCTTAATTGGCTTAGAGTGTTGATTATCATGTGGATTTCATATTTCATGAAAAATAATTTTGTTTTATTCCTTGCTTGAAGGATTTCGTACTAGTTTACAAGTTTTTCCATTTAACTAGTTGCGATATTCTTCATTTTTATAGAGTTTTCAAACACACTTTATTTTTCAAATCTATTATTTTTGAAAACCCCTACCATCCAAAGGGTGGTTGGTTGGGAGACCATGCCTTGTGTATGTTTTACATTGAAAATCTTTTAAACATAAGCATGTGTTGGGTGGTTGGTTATATGAGTTTTACTTTGATATTATTGTTGTTTCAATTGGTATCATTGGATTCTTTCAATTGGTATCAATTTTGACCTTTCTTGTATACTCATATATGTTTTGTATGTATGTATGCTTTCAATTCCAATAGTATCAATTTCGATTGGTACTAAACTTTTCATACATATATATGTTTTATTTGTGCTTATTATATCCCTTTATCTTTAAGTACAAAATATTGTTTATACTAAGCTTGAGGTTCAATTTTGTTTCAATTGATTCAATTTTCAATTGATATCTTATTTCGAGCTTACGCATTGTTTTTGTTGGTATTTCATAAAGGGGGAGAAAATTCGATTTTCATATTTCAATTGGTATTTGTATTTCCACTCCCTTGCTTTATGATAGAAAATAAAAATTTGTTTTGATATCATATACTTAAAAGGAAAAATACTCTCTTTTGATATCAAGATGTTTATTTGTATGTTTTTAAATTGGTATCTCAAAATTTTGTTTAAAAATAAATACAAAAGTTTTGATTTGTATTGCCTATATGCATGGAGAGCTTAACATCTCTTCTACATATAGATTCATGTTGGGTGTATCTTGTATTGAGGAGCTTGACATCTCTTCTTTATGTGATACACGTGTGTAGGGGGAGCTTCACATCTCCTCTTATGCATTGCATAGTGTACGTTATGTGAATTAGGGCTTGTCATCCCTCCTTCATGTAATGTATCTATGTAGGGAAGCTTCACATCTTCTTCTTCATGAATGTATATAGCATATACCATTTATTTATTGATCTATGTTTACTTTCAATTGGTATCAAGATACTACTTTGACATATTTTCAATTGATATCTTAATTGATTATCACCCCTCTTTGGTTTTGTTTTTGTTTTAGACAAAAAGGGGGAGAACAATGTCTTTATTAACCCTTTTGTTGATTCATTGTTTCGAACAAAAAGGGGGAGAAAATTTTATTGATTTGGTTTTGCTTTTACCCCTTATTGATGATTGTTTCTTTGTATTAAAAAGGGGGAGAAGATTTTGTTTTGTTTTGGTTTTTACCCCTTTGTTGTGATTGACAAAAAGGGGGAGAAAGATTTTGAGTTTGATCAAGTTTTATATATGCATATTTATGTTTTGCATATATTAAGTTTAATTTAGTTTAATTTTAATTGGTATCTAGAGCATGTTTTGTTTTTGAACATTTCATTAGTATCTAGAGCCTTTTATTGTTTATGCATGATTATGCATTGTCATTCATTTCATATTTTTGTTTATTTGTTTATGCATGCGTTAAGGGGGAGCTTCTTTGAAGCTTAACTTTAATCCATGCATATATAACTCCATGAGTTTTGTCATCATCAAAAAGGGGGAGATTGTTGGCCCGGAGGCCTTCCTCTCTAGTTTTGATGATGATTAAGTCATGTAGTTATGTTTACTAATAATCTTGTGATTTTAGTTTCAGATCATGTAATAAGATATTAGTTGGTGATTGCTTTAAAAAGAGGAGTTTTAGAAGCCTTCACATGGTGATTCCAGGGCCTGAGCATCAAGATCATATATAGCCTTGCTCGTTGGATCACGGAGTTTTGACCGAGTCGACTTGAAGATGAAGATCGTCAAGAAGACTTAGGTATTCATAGTTTAGTTTGAGTTTTAGATCCATGTGTAAAGATAAGTATAGTTGATATGCTCAAGTGTACAACACACACGTTTTATGATTTTTCAGTTTTTAGTTTAACCGATATTTGTTTTCATGAATAGATTGATCAAAACAAGTTTATTGGTTTATGTATAGTAGATTCATTCTATACTTGCATGTTTAACTTCTTAGACAAACTTATTTTGACTTTCCTATTCATGTGTTGAAAAATACAAGTTTGATAAAATACAGTTTTGTTTTTGGTAAAAATGATAAGACACAAAAATAGTTCAAATTGCTTGATATTTGAGTTGAAATTTTTATCACATGTTTATATATCAATGCAAAATGTTAAAACTATTTTTGGGGACTTTTATAAGAGATAAAAGATTTTTTAGAAATATTTTTAACATGTTTTTCTGACCCAGAACAGTGGCTGACAGGCCAGGTCGGCCGACCGCACGGTCGACCACACCAAGGGCCGGTCGACCGTACGGTCGACCGACGTGCACAGAGCTATGCACGTCTGGCAGCACAGTGGGTCGGCCGACCGACCGGTCGACCAGACTAGAGAGCTCTGCTCTCTGTATCTGGGCGGTCGACCAGGTTGCTCCAACGGTCATATTTTTGACCGTTGGCGGTCGACCGGCCGGTCGACCGCCAGCCTGTCAGGCTGCCAGATCAGCCTAACGGCTAGTTTTCTGTTTGGGCTATAAATACCCCATTTCTTGGGGGTTTTAACCAAGATTTTTTAGAGCAAAAATTTTCCCATTCTCTGGTTTTAAAGACAAGTTTTCAAAAGAGTTTAAGTGCCAAAAAGATCTATCTTTATTGTTTTTCAAGGGTTTTGGAAAATCAAAGAAAACTAGATTTTTAGGATATTGTTTGGATTTTCATTTCTATCATCTACAAGAGATTTCCCAAGTAGTTTTTCTTTGTTATTTGCTTTCCAAAAACACCTTGATATCAACTTAAGCTATATCTTCTATCCTAATCTATTAGGATCTTTTGTTTTGGGAAAAAGAGAGATTGTTTGAGGTTGTTGTAGCCTCCAAGTTGTAAACACCCTTGCTTTTGTTGTATCCCTCTTTGGTAGTGGTTGATTGGGTGATTGGTTTGCTCCCTCTTTGGTAGAGGTTGAGTTGGTTGGTTTGCTCCCTCTAGTGAGAGGTGGAGTTTGGTTTGTAAACCCTCTTCGGTAGAGGTGTTGGTTGTTGTTTGGCTACGGGCCTACCCCTCGGTTGTGAGGCGGTGTTTGAGAGAGGAGTTCGGTACTCCCTTGTTGTACAAATCCTTCTCGGTGAAGGTTCCCTCGTTGGGAGTCCTCGGTGGACAAGATAGTGGATTAGAAATCCTTCTCGGTGAAGGCGGGGACGTAGAGCTAGGGGCTCGAACCTCGGAACGTATCTTTGTGTTTGTGTTTGATCCATTGTCTCTCTAACTCTCTCTCTCTTTTATTTGTGCAAAGCATCATTCATTTCATATCATTCATATTGCTTATGTTGCCTTGCATTATTTCATATTGCTTATCTTCCTTATATGCTTGGCTTGTTTGTGTGTGCCTCACTTATACTTAACCACAAGAGCTTCATATAGCACCTCAACCCATATCTAGGGGAATCAAGAGGAGTTAGTCCAGAGCCCTTCACGAGGAATTTGGCTACACTTGTTGATTGTATTAAGTGTGATTGCAAAATTATTTTAAGCTTCCGCATTTAGCGCATATAGTTTCTAGATTAGCATTTATCACCTATTCATCCCCCTCTAGGTGACTTACAGATAATGGTGTTCGGTGTGCTCTATTCAGACTTGGTTGGACCATCAGCAGAAGACATGTAGAATGGATAGAGCCAGTTAATTGGAGAGTCAGTGTTGACTCATGATGAGTTGCTGAGTAGGAGATACGTTCGGTAATCGGCATGTATGAAAGTTCTCCTAAAAGTGAAGTGTAGGGAAGGCATGTGTGGTGCATCCCAGCTGATAGCTGAGCTACAGGGTCCAAGTCGAGATCGGGTGTGGATTTCGCCGGGATCGTGTGTCAATTTCGTCCGAAGCACTCAAGCCGAGATCGTGTGTCAATTTCGCCGAGATCGTGTATCGATGTGTTGATTTCGCCGAGATCGTGTGTCGATTTCGCCATGTGATAGACTATAGTTCATTGGAGATCGACTCAGATTTGAAAAATCTTCACCGAGGTGGAGAATTATAAGGAGAGAGGAGATAGAGGGGATGGAAGAAGGTAGCATAGAGATTGGAAGACAAAGGAGCAAGACGGCTTGCAGCAGGCCAGGATACACTCCCAGTCGATCGCCCGGTTGACCGGTGTAGAAGGTCGGTCGAACGCCCGGTCGACCAGTGTGCACGACATGCACAGGGTTAGCCCCGGCAGACCGCCCAGTCGACCGTGGCATGGAGCGGTCGACCGCCCGATCGACCAATTGAAAGTAGGCTGCTCTGGGTTTGGGTCCGATCTACCGCACGGTCGACCGTGGACATGGGGGCCGGTTGACCAACAGACGCGTTTTGGCTTTCCTTTCTGCACTTGGATTCCTTTTCTAGTTAGGATCGATTCAATCTGGGTTTTCTTAAATCAGAGACTCTGTAGCTATAAATAAGGGCTAGAGCCCTCATGTATTGTATCCCTGAAAGTTTTCTCAAGTATCCCTCTTGTATTAGTTTGTATTAATTGTTGAATCAATAAAATCTCTCTCCCCCTTGCCCCGAGGACGTAGGCACGTTGCCGAACCTCGTTAGATGCTGTGTTGATTGCTTTTCTCTATTGTTCTCTGTTCTTGTCGTGTTAGGTATGTCTCTGGCTGCATCTGTCTCCCGCCTGGTCAGTGGATTCCTTAGAGAGGTTGTTGTCCTTCGCACAACACCTATCCACATGATCTGACTTGCGTATTGGACCCAACTCGTCCTTTGGATCCAAATGCAAACAATTAGGACTCAATCGCCACTAGAGCTAATCTCTCATATTCGCATTTGCACTTTTGTATCACCGCTAGGCCATCACTCGCTGTCGAGCAAGCAGTCGATCGCTCGTCACTATCGGCACCACTTGGCTAAATCTAAAAGTCTCCATGACCTTTATTATGTCCAACAAGGCATCTCCCACTCTTTGTCCACCATGCAATGTCGCAGTCGCTTCTACTTGATTCCTGCAAGCTCAAAACTCGCGTCATAGTGCCAGCAACCTTTGGCTTCTCTATTATGCCCACAACCACCATCGTCTGCACTCAAGACTGACATTGTTGATATCCCTTTGAACATTACATGGTCCCAGGATTATTCAAAAATACATAAACTATCCCCAAAATTTGCCTACACATTCATAGACCAATTTCCCATGTTTAGAATAATTTTAGATTTTTAGGAATTTTCTTTAAGTGTTTCGCCCTAGCCATCTAGAACTTTTTTGCTGGAAATATAAGTTAGACTTCTTCGTATCCCATTTAGCTCCTCGGTTTCTCAAGACACATCGAACCTAACTACCAACTTCTCGTATTCCCGATACATTGGAGAATACTCTTCATGTAATGAATAGAACACTTCGTATTTTATGACGTATGAATGCATTTAATTTTATTGATTTTCATGTTTATCTTTATGCTCTATATAAAGACCATGTGACTAGTTGTTTTCATCAAGTTGAATCGACAGAAATCTTCTCTCTTCCTAATATATCTTATAGCCTTATTTGCATAATATTTGGTATCAGCAGCACACAGCCCTCTTGTGTTTTAATTGTTTGCATTCCTATTTTCTTATCAAAGTTGTATCAGAGCATCCTGACTTCCAACAAGAATATGCTACAGCCTCAACTTTCTCGTTTCACCGACAAGAATTACAACCAATGGAGCATTCAAATGGAAAAGTGGTACCAGTCTCAAGAACTTTGGGACATCGTCGAAAGCGGAGTTGCAGAACCAACTGATATAGCAAATCTCACCTCACAACAACTTCAAAAATTGAAAAAGAATCACAAGAAGGACAAGAAGGCATTATTTTTTCATCTACCAAGCAGTGGATGAGGTCATATTCGAGATAATCTTGACAGTGTCTTCATCGAAGGAAGCATGGGATATACTTCATTCTTCATACAAGAGAGATGACAAGGTGAAGATGGTAAGGCTACAAACTCTTCGTAGTGAATTTGATACACTCAAAATGAAAGACTCAGAATCTATTGAAGATTATTTTAATCAGATTATTTCTATTGTTAACCAATTGAAAGTGAATGGTAAGAAGATTGAAGATCAAAGAATCGTTGAGAAGATTCTACGAAGTTTGACTCGAAAATTTGAGTCTACTATAGTGGCCATTGAAGAATCGAAAGATATGTCTACACTATCTGTAGAAAATTCACTGGGATCACTTCAATCCCATGAACTTCGAAAGAAGCAATATGATTCTACGCTCTTGAGCAAGCCTTTCAAGTGTTGGCCCAGAGGCTCATCACTCTAGTTTTGATGATGATTAACTCATGCAGTTATAGTTTACTAATAATCTTGTATTTAAATAGTTTCAGCAATTGACCAAGATATTAGTAGGTGTTTAGTTTCAACAAAGGAGTTTTAGAGATTTCACATGTTGATTCAAGAGTTCGAGCGTTAAGATCACATCTAGTACTCGGTTGGAGTCAAACTCGTTGGATCGTGCTTAGATCGAGTCGACTTGGAGATGGAGTTCTACAAGATGACTTCAGTTTGTTTTTAGTTTAGTATATTTAAATCTTGTGTAAAGGTAAATAGTATTGATATGTTCCAATTTACATACACACACAAGTTTAAAGTTTATTGGCTTTGGTTTTCAGTTTAACTGATTTTGGATTTCATGTCAAAAACATAGATATCTATATCCTTCATGTATATAGGATTCTATCCATATGCAACATGCTTCAAAGTTGTTTCAATAGCATGTTTTTGTATTTACATAAGTTTTAGAGAAAACGGTTTTTCATTTCAAAGTTTGATTTTTGGAAAATACGGTTTTCGTTTAAAGGCCAAATTTTAATATCACAAAAATGGTTCAAATTATTTATAATATGTGTTGAATTTTTTTCATACATATTTGAATTTTAAAGATCAAACAAGAACTTATTTTTGTGAAATTTATGTGATTTTATGGGATTTAATAGAAAATAAAAAGTCAAGTTTTTAATCCCTTAAACTGTTGGACCTGGCTGTCTACCGGTCGACCGAGGCAGAAGTCGGTCGACCGGTCCGGTCGACCGATGTGCACAAATGTATACAGGCCATTGGGATTGAGGGCCGATTAATTGGGTCGGTCGACCGCCAGAGAGTTCTGCTCTCTGGTTCTGGCCCCGGTCGACCGGGTGGTCTACCGGCAGATAGCAGCTGCTCTCTGTATGTAGGTCCGGTCGATCGGAGGCACGACGGTCATAAAAATGACCGCTGACCGGTCGACCAGGCAATCGACCGTAAGGGCAATTTGGTCCTTTTTTGTTGCCAACAGGCAGATTTTTTGGAGGTTATATATGGCCCCTTCCTTAGCTGATTTCAAGAAGTATTTTAAGAGCAAAATTTTCTATCTTTCCTAGTGTTATAGCAACAAGCTCTTAAAGAGTTTTTGGGTTATAAAGATCTATCTTTATTTGTTTTAAGGTGTTGGAAAAATAAAAAAAAATAGTCTTTGGGAATTGGTTTTTGTTCTTCATTTCTATAGCCATCTAGAAGTTTTTTCAAGAGTTTTTCTTTGTGATTTATTTTCTAAACTTTTTGTTTTCTCACACTTGAGCTATTATATCTATCCTATCTATTAGGATATTGTTTTATGAGGAAAATTGGTTTGTAGTTTAGTGAGACCACCAAAAGTTGTAAACCTTCTTTTATTTGAGTTCCCTCTTGTGCAGAGGTGAGTGTGGAGGTTGTGTTGGTATCCCTCTAAGTGTAGAGGTGATTGAGATTGTTGTTTGGCTTTAAGCCTTATCCCTCTAGTGTGAGGTATTGTTGTTTGGCTAAATGCCCATCCCTCTAAGTGTAGAGGTGATAGATATTGTGCCTTGCCTCTTGTGAAGAGGTTATGTTTGTTAGAGAGAGGAGTTGTGTACTCCAAAATTATATTACCCAAATTCTCAGTGGAGGTTCCCTGTGTGGGAAGTTCCGTGTGGACGATATAGTGGAAATCCTTCTTTGTGAAGGCGGGACGGAGAGCAGTGGCTCGAACCTCGAAACATATCTTGGTGTTTGCAATTGATCCACTATCTCTAACCTCTTTTTCTTGTATGTGCCTTGCATTATTTCATATTGTTCATATCATACATATATGCTTGGTATTATTTGTGCCTCACTTATATTGAACCAAGAGAGCTTTGCATAGTACCTCAACTATTATTTAGAGGATTTAGAGGAGATAGTCTAGAGCCCTTCACCGAAAATTCGGCTACACTCTTTGGTTACACTAAGTGTGTTGCAATTTATTTTTAATTCTTCACATTTGTCATTAGATTAGCCATATACGCATTCATCCCCCCTCTAGGTGTACTTTCACCAAGCACATATGTCTTTTCGAGGTGGCTCTAGAGGAAGGAGAGGAAGAGATTTTAATCGTGGAAGAGAAAAAAGTTCTGTTGTAGGTAGAGGCAGCGACGGATGACTGTTGACACTCTAAAAAAGACAAGATTCCTAACTGGTTTGAACAATATCTAACTTATTGACATCTACAAAAGACAAGTGGCAGACAAGCTGACGACCAGTTCTTCACCCATCTCAAAGGGGACGAATCAGTAACTTGGACTCTACTGATCCAGCGAAGCAGACAGTAAAAACTAAGAAAAGCTCGTGAGAAGGCCCAAGCACGTCCGGGGACACTAAGTTAGCTCAACACTTAGTCCCGCATGAGCCCACAAGATGAGTCTCGCATGAGAAGATAAAATTACTTAGCATCGCACAGAGTCCCCTCGCGAACTTCGCTGCAAGAGTTGCTCATTTAACTCCACACGCGGTTCACTTCGCCAAAAATCCTATGCAGCCGCGCAGAAGGCTAATGGGTAGCTTCGCCATGAAAGTATTCAGCTCCGCTGAAGAGCTTTCTTTCTAACTTCGTGTAACACCCCGCTCCCAGAATACGTACTTAGTTGCGTATTCAGATTTTTCGATCGTATTTTTCGATTTACTTCTTGTATTTGTTTTGTATTATGAATTATTTATATGAACGTTTTGTCTTGGATTTGGATTCGTGGACTCGGAGTCAGCCCTAATCTGAACCGAGGGCCCGATCCTAGAGTATTGCTCGATTTGGACATTTCGGTATTCCGATTTGACCGATTTCAGTTTTAAACATCATTTCCCAATATTCTAGATTTTCTATGATTTTCTGAAATTTTCCTGAATTAAGTTGAAAATCTTCAAAACCGGTGTCGACCAGTGCCGCTGACCGATTCCCAGATTTTCAATTTACAAACAGATTAGAATTTCTAGAAGGGCCTTTAGACATTATCTCTTAGAATCACATTTCCTATCTAAATACTTTTTCTGAGGATTTTATGAATTTATGAAAATTCCACCGGATTTGGTATCGGCCAGTATCGCTGGTTGATTCCAGGATTTTTAGTTTGCAATCGGAATTGAATTTCTGAATTCCGCTTTTACTTTACTTCTTAAAATCATATTTTATTCTTTAAAACATTTTCTGGGATTTTTCGGAATTTATCAAAATCCGGCCGACCCGGTGTAGACCGGTATCGGCGGTTGACTTCCAGATTTTTAATTTGAAAATGGGATTTTATTTCTGAAAACCGATTTCATATTATTCCTCAGGATGATGTTTTCTACCTCTGGGTATTTTTGGGGATTTTTCTGGAACAGTCGATATTTCGCGGCCATATTATAATATTATTATTTTTCCAATCTTTCTTTTCTTTCTTTCTTTCCTTTCTTTTCTCCCACCAACCGCAGCCCACTCCCCTTCACGTGGGCGACACCATCCCCTCTCACCTACCCCCTTTCCCATCAATCCATCTCTCTTTTTCTCTTTTCTTTTCTTTTCCTTTTTCCTTATCTTTTCTTTCTCCTTCTCCTTTCTCTTCTTTAACTTCTTCTTCTCCTCCATTTTGTGCCAGCGACCAACCAACCAACTCTGGCCACCTCGTCGCCGGCGAGGAGAACCCCCACCTCTGGCCACCTCCATATCCTCTCTCTTTTTCTTTTCTTTTCTTTTCTTTCCTTTTCCTTTCTTTTCCTTTTCTTTCCCTTTTCTCTTCCTCCCCAGATCCGGCTCGGCCCCACCATCACCGCCGACCTCCTCCCTCCTCCGGCGCCGCCGGCGGTGTGCCGGCGGTCGTGGGCGGCCAGGGGGCCCACCTGGGCCCCCTGTGCGTGGGCTGAGGAGGGCAACAGCCCCCCTCTCTTCCTCTCTGTTGAGGGGGCAGCGGCCCCCTCTTTCCTCCCTCTCCTGGGGAGTGGCCGGCGCCACTCCCTCCTTGCCGGCGGCCGGCGCCGCCCGGCGCTGCCGCCTAGCCGGCGGCCAGGTCGAGCGCCCCCAGAGGGGGGCGCTGTGTGCGGGAGCCAGGGGGCAACAGCCCCCCTTCTATCTCTTTCTCTCTCCCTGGATCTCTCACTCTCTCTCCTGGATCTCTCTCTCTCTCACCTCTCTCTCTCTCTCACCTGCCCTCTCTCTCTCTCTCCATATTTTCTCTCTCTTTCTTTCCTAATTCAATCTCTCTCTCTCTAGATCTCCCTCCTCTCTGTTATTTTCGACGCGGATCTCACCCCCCGCGTCCAGGCAATCCTTAACGCGAGTCTTCGCGAACTTGACATCTATTTAACGCGGCCTTCGCGTTATTGTATCGGCACGACGCGGAGCTAATAACAGCGTCTGTGTTCTCCTCGCTCTAACGCGACGCGGACCCATGACCGCGTCTGCGTTCTCCTCGCGTCCTGATTTAAATGCGGGCCTCGAACCCCGCGTTTGTGGCTCCCGCGCAACGCGACTCCCGCGTCTGTGATTCCTGCGTTTGCTAATCCCGCGACGCGACTCCCGCGTCTGTGATTCCTGCGTTTGCTAATCCCGCGACGCGACTCCTGCGTCTGCGACCCCCGCGTCTCACTCTCAAAAACCCGTGTCCCTTTCTCTCTCTAGGTTTCTCCCTCTTTCTCTCTCTAACTCTTTCTCTCTCCTCTTCACTTTCTCTCTCCATACATTTATATATATTATATTTTTTGGCGCGTGTGCGAGTTCCTGGGATTTCGGAGTTTCCAGCTTTTCCGAAGATTTAGGCGAGTGTTCTCGCTCTCGCCTCCATTTGGGTTTCCCCGCTTCGTCGGGTCGACATGTGTTTTACTCTATGTTTTCATTGTACCATGTATTGGGCTGAGTCCCTGTATTTGTGTATGGCCGAGTGCCAATGTCTGGACATGTATTGCTCTGTGACGAATGCTTGTATTATGGTAGTTTATTTATTGTTCATGTGGTACTAACATTGCAGGTCTCTCAGCCTTTAACCTCCGGTCACTCACTATCTCGAAAGGGAAGTGATTGGGGCCGGCAGGTCTCTCTGTTCTTCAGCCTCCGGTCACTCACTATCTCGAAAGAGAGGTGATTGGGACCGTCAGGTTTCCCAGTGCAGCCTCCGGTCACTCACTATCTCGAAAGAGAGGTGATTGGGACCGTCAGGTTTCCCAGTGCAGCCTCCGGTTACTCACTATCTCGAAAGGGAAGTGATTGGGACCGTCAGGTCTTCGGCTCCGCCTGGTTGTCATGATCAGCGTTCAGTGCTTTACCACTTGATTCGTCTAGGCGAGATGCTGCCGGATTTCCTACTCGCACCTTAAGCCGAGTTATCCCGGTAACCTTGCCAGACGCTCCAGTGTTAAATCCTGTTTGCTGTCTGTATTTCCAGCTTGCTCAGCTCCGCTTGGTTGTGCTCAGCTCCTGCTTTACTACATGCCATTACTTCATACCTGTCATTTACATATTACTATTTAACACATGTATATCACCTGACAACTGATTTGTTATCACCTAACATCGGACATGCTACCATTTGGCAAGGACCCTTGTTATGATATGACTTGCCACTGGACTAATATCAATCTCTTGACATGATTGGTCACCTGCCAAATATCATCCTCTTGTCATGCTATCACTTAACACCCAGCATGATATACTTGACTCTTACGATTATCACGATAACGGGAATGATAACCTGACATCATGTTTACATCTTGATATATTACAGTACAAACTATACTCCTGAGATACCTGTATCCCTGACATTCCTGACTTGTTCATACTCATTCCCGGAATCTGATAATTACATAATAAATCATAAAAAGGACAACTTGCATCGGGTCGGGAAAACTCGCGGCTATCAATATGTGTTCGTATTTACAGTGGTACTAGGCATGTTGTGCAACTAAAACTTCCGGTCTGACCTGTGGGCCTCCAGGCGACCGAGGGGAGTGCTGGCTCCCTCCTTCTTGGTACCATCTTGATAAGGGCATCCTATAAGACCCTCCTGATCGCCTTGCGGCAGGTTCCGTCCACCAAGCAACGGAACAATCCTGGGCCGTGGTCCCGGGTATGTACGGGACCCACTGTAAACATAGTTCGTTGATACCCCTGTTGGTTTCCAATAACAACCTTGCTTTACTCGGATGTGGATATATGTGTGCTGGGACGCTAGTTCACATATCTAGACATCAGGGTAAGACGAGTGATAATAAAGTGTCAAGATAATAACCTGCTCTTTAAGTTGTAAGTAGAAGTATGTGGAATGGGACGCATACTGAAGCCTGCAACTTAGACAGCTATAAATCTGTGATGTGCCTCGCCATATTTGCTTGTACTGGATTTTACATCGGATTTCCGTTTTTATGATTATTATTATATTTACTGTTCATACCCTGCTTTATCCCTTGTCTCCTATTCCACCAGTCTCCTGTTCTTATCTTATTGTACCCTGAGTACTTCCTATCTAACATCTACTTGCTTACATGCTTCTGCTCACGACACGATTTTCAATGCATGGTTATGATTCGGTTTTATCGATACACTTGTACTTATCTCAGCACGCCATCTGGCTTTTGTATCACCACTCGCCTGAGAAGTTCTATCTGACTCCCCTGGATCCTCATGTCCAGGTCATGGAGTTTGGAGCGTGTGGGTTCCCCCAGTTGCTGATCGAAGTGGCGCAGCTGAAGCATGGATCCCCAGCAGACCGTCTGGAGCTATATCCTTCCAGGGCCCCCCTGTGTGCCTCTCGAGTCTTCCTTTTGTAAACTCGTGAGTGCCTTTGATACTGTTCACTCTTGTACATCCCTTTGTATTCTCGCATTTGCGCCTATCGGTGATGTAATATTATTGTAATATTTGTCACCTCTGGTGATAACTCTGTAATTGTACTTATATGTTGGAATGTATAATGCACCACGTGCTTCCGTACTCTGATTCTTACCTGTACTGATGCTTAGCGTATATATGTGAGGGTATATCTGACCTACGTATATACGTTGCAGTAACGTCTCCGTACCCGCAGGATCGGGGCGTTACAGGGTGGTATCAGAGCTTAGGCTCTCACCTCCTCAGTACGTCCAGATGGCAAATTAATGGTAAAGAAATTTGCAACTGGAATGCATGAGTCCTGATTATACAATCCAACTACAAGTACAGAGTTATCTATTTTTCTTGATCATCTTTCCTTTGATTCCTAATCCCTTCCACCTTTCCCCTGTTTTGGTTTTTTTCGAAGCCTATATACCAACTTAAGATATGGATATACTAGAAAGGTAGTGGCTAGTTCTGAATGAAGCTATGACATGATCTCTTCGGCCAACTCTATGAAGCTCGGTATTCTCTGGATTGATCCTGGTCGGGTTATCTTTCAGAAGTCAGTAGTCATGATTCTCTACGGGTATTCTATATTCTCGGCTATATCTTTCAGAGTGATCGATGCCTGGTATTCGGAATTCTCAATTATCGGTCTTCTTTATTATGCTCAGGACTATCAGGGGTTTTCTTTATCTTTGGTATTCTGGCTCATTCTTGGAGCGACATTGAGTATGCAGTACAGCGGGAATTCTATTGCAAAGCTGTGTTATCAGTCAGTATTATTCGGCATTGTTCGAAGATTTATACAGTCGGAAGTACAGAAGTTATCTATATCCCGATTGTTATTCAGCCAACTTGAGAGCCCTACCTAAAGTGTTTCATATCTTAATTGGTATAAATTCCACCTTGTCCTCCTTGTGTTCAATTTACCCCTTATCAAAATTGCGAGGACGCAATTTTTTGTAAGGTGGATGGATTGTAACACCCCGCTCCCAGAATACGTACTTAGTTGCGTATTCAGATTTTTCGATCGTATTTTTCGATTTACTTCTTGTATTTGTTTTGTATTATGAATTATTTATATGAACGTTTTGTCTTGGATTTGGATTCGTGGACTCGGAGTCAGCCCTAATCTGAACCGAGGGCCCGATCCTAGAGTATTGCTCGATTTGGACATTCCGGTATTCCGATTCGACCGATTTCAGTTTTAAACATCATTTCCCAATATTCTAGATTTTCTATGATTTTCTGGAATTTTTCTGAATTAAGTTGAAAATCTTCAAAACCGGTGTCGACCAGTGTCGCTGACCGATTTCCGGATTTTTAATTTACAAACAGATTGGAATTTCTAGAAGGGCCTTTAGACATTATCTCTTAGAATCGTATTTCCTATCTAAATACTTTTTCTGAGGATTTTATGAATTTATGAAAATTCCACCGGATTCGGTATCGGCCAGTATCGCTGGTTGATTCCAGGATTTTTAGTTTGCAATCGGAATTGAATTTCTGAATTCCGCTTTTACTTTACTTCTTAAAATCATATTTTATTCTTTAATACATTTTCTGGGATTTTTCGGAATTTATCAAAATCCGGCCGACCCGGTGTAGACCGGTATCGGCGGTTGACTTCTGGATTTTTAATTTGAAAATAGGATTTTATTTCTGAAAACCGATTTCATATTATTCCTCAGGATGATGTTTTCTACCTCTGGGTATTTTTGGGGATTTTTCTGGAACAGTCGATATTTCGCGGCCATATTATAATATTATTATTTTTCCAATCTTTCTTTTCTTTCTTTCTTTCCTTTCCTTTCTCCCACCAACCGCAGCCCACTCCCCTTCACGTGGGCGACACCATCCCCTCTCACCTACCCCCTTTCCCATCAATCCATCTCTCTTTTTCTCTTTTCTTTTCTTTTCCTTTTTCCTTATCTTTTCTTTCTCCTTCTCCTTTCTCTTCTTTAACTTCTTCTTCTCCTCCATTTTGTGGCCAGCGACCAACCAACCAACTCCGGCCACCTCGTCGCCGGCGAGGAGAACCCCCACCTCCGGCCACCTCCATATCCTCTCTCTTTTTCTTTTCTTTTCTTTTCTTTCCTTTTCCTTTCTTTTCCTTTTCTTTCCCTTTTCTCTTCCTCCCCAGATCCGGCTCGGCCCCACCATCACCGCCGACCTCCTCCCTCCTTCGGCGCCGCCGGCGGTGTGCCGGCGGTCGTGGGCGGCCAGGGGGCCCACCTGGGCCCCCTGTGCGTGGGCTGAGGGGGGCAACAGCCCCCCTCTCTTCCTCTCTGTTGACGGGGCAGCGGCCCCCTCTTTCCTCCCTCTACTGGGGAGTGGCCGACGCCACTCCCCTCCTTGCCGGTGGCCGGCGCCGCCCGGCGCCGCCGCCTGGCCGGCGGCCAGGTCGAGCGACCCCAGAGGGGGGGCGCTGTGTGCGGGAGCCAGGGGGCAACAACTGTTGCCCCCCTTCTCTCTCTTTCTCTCTCCCTGGATCTCTCACTCTCTCTCCTGGATCTCTCTCTCTCTCTCTCTCTCTTACCTCTCTCTCTCTCTCACCTGCCCTCTCTCTCTCTCCATATTTTCTCTCTCTTTCTTTCCTAATTCAATCTCTCTCTCTCTAGATCTCCCTCCTCTCTGTTATTTTCGACGCGGATCTCACCCCCGCGTCCAGGCAATCCTTAACGCGAGTCTTCGCGAACTTGACATCTATTTAACGCGGCCTTCGCGTTATTGTATCGGCACGACGCGGAGCTAATAACCGCGTTTGTGTTCTCCTCGCTCTAACGCGACACGGACCCATGACCGCGTCTGCGTTCTCCTCGCGTCCTGATTTAAACGCGGGCCTCGAACCCCGCGTTTGTGGCTCCCACGCAACGCGACTCCCGCGTCTGTGATTCCTGCGTTTGCTAATCCCGCGACGCGACTCCCGCGTCTGTGATTCCTGCGTTTGCTAATCCCGCGACGCGACTCCTGCGTCTGCGACCCCCGCGTCTCACTCTCAAAAACCCGTGTCCCTTTCTCTCTCTAGGTTTCTCCCTCTTTCTCTCTAACTCTTTCTCTCTCCTCTTCACTTTCTCTCTCCATACATTTATATATATTATATTTTTTGGCGCGTGTGCGAGTTCCTGGGATTTCGGAGTTTCCAGCTTTTCCGAAGATTTAGGCGAGTGTTCTCGCTCTCGCCTCCATTTGGGTTTCCCCGCTTCGTCGGGTCGACATGTGTTTTACTCTATGTTTTCATTGTACCATGTATTGGGCTGAGTCCCTTTATTTGTGTATGGCCGAGTGCCAATGTCTGGACATGTATTGCTCTGTGACGAATGCTTGTATTATGGTAGTTTATTTATTGTTCATGTGGTACTAACATTGCAGGTCTCTCAGCCTTTAACCTCCGGTCACTCACTATCTCGAAAGGGAAGTGATTGGGGCCGGCAGGTCTCTCCGTTCTTCAGCCTCCGGTCACTCACTATCTCGAAAGAGAGGTGATTGGGACCGTCAGGTTTCCCAGTGCAGCCTCCGGTCACTCACTATCTCGAAAGAGAGGTGATTGGGACCGTCAGGTTTCCCAGTGCAGCCTCCGGTTACTCACTATCTCGAAAGGGAAGTGATTGGGACCGTCAGGTCTTCGGCTCCGCCTGGTTTCATGATCAGCGTACAGTGCTTTACCACTTGATTCGTCTAGGCGAGATGCTGCCGGATTTCCTACTCGCACCTTAAGCCGAGTTATCCCGGTAACCTTGCCAGACGCTCCAGTGTTAAATCCTGTTTGCTGTCTGTATTTCCAGCTTGCTCAGCTCCGCTTGGTTGTGCTCAGCTCCTGCTTTACTACATGCCATTACTTCATACCTGTCATTTACATATTACTATTTAACACATGTATATCACCTGACAACTGATTTGTTATCACCTAAGATCGGACATGCTACCATTTGGCAAGGACCCTTGTTATGATATGACTTGCCACTGGACTAATATCAATCTCTTAACATGATTGGTCACCTGCCAAATATCATCCTCTTGTCATGCTATCACTTAACACCCAGCATGATATACTTGACTCTTACGATTATCACGATAACGGGAATGATAACCTGACATCATGTTTACATCTTGATATATTACAGTACAAACTATACTCCTGAGATACCTGTATCCCTGACATTCCTGACTTGTTCATACTCATTCCCGGAATCTGATAATTACATAATAAATCATAAAAAGGACAACTTGCATCGGGTCGGGGAAAACTCGCGGCTATCAATATGTGTTCGTGTTTACAGTGGTACTAGGCATGTTGTGCAACTAAAACTTCCGGTCTGACCTGTGGGCCTCCAGGCGACCGAGGGGAGTGCTGGCTCCCTCCTTCTTGGTACCATCTTGATAAGGGCATCCTATAAGACCCTCCTGATCGCCTTGCGGCAGGTTCCGTCCACCAAGCAACGGAACAATCCTGGGCCGTGGTCCCGGGTATGTACGGGACCCACTGTAAACATAGTTCGTTGATACCCCCGTTGGTTTCCAATAACAACCTTGCTTTACTCGGATGTGGATATATGTGTGCTGGGACGCTAGTTCACATATCTAGACATCAGGGTAAGACGAGTGATAATAAAGTGTCAAGATAATAACCTGCTCTTTAAGTTGTAAGTAGAAGTATGTGGAATGGGACGCATACTGAAGCCTGCAACTTAGACAGCTATGAATCTGTGATGTGCCTCGCCATATTTGCTTGTACTGGATTTTACATCGGATTTCCGGTTTTATGATTATTATTATATTTACTGTTCATACCCTGCTTTATCCCTTGTCTCCTATTCCACCAGTCTCCTGTTCTTATCTTATCGTACCCTGAGTACTTCCTGTCTAACATCTACTTGCTTACATGCTTCTGCTCATGACACGGTTTTCAATGCATGGTTATGATTCGGTTTTATCGATACACTTGTACTTATCTCAACACGCCATCTGGCTTTTGTATCACCACTCGCCTGGGGAGTTCTATCTGACTCCCCTGGATCCTCATGTCCAGGTCATGGAGCTTGGAGCGTGTGGGTTCCCCCAGTTGCTGATCAGAGTGGCGCAGCTGAAGCATGGATCCCCAGCAGACCGTCTGGAGCTCTATCCTTCCAGGGCCCCCCTGTGTGCCTCTCGAGTTTTCCTTTTGTAAACTCGTGAGTGCCTTTGATACTGTTCACTCTTGTACATTCCTTTGTATTCTCGCATTTGCGCCTATCGGTGATGTAATATTATTGTAATATTTGTCACCTCTGGTGATAACTCTGTAATTGTACTTATATGTTGGAATGTATAATGCACCACGTGCTGCCGTACTCTGATTCTTGCCTGTACTGATGCTTAGCGTATATATGTGAGGGTATTTCTGACCTGCGTATATACGTTGCAGTAACGTCTCCGTACCCGCAGGATCGGGGCGTTACACTTCGCCAAACGCTTCCCCCTTGCTCCGCTGCGAGCTCGACGAAGTAGCCCCGCTGTGGGTCTTTTATGGTCACCTTTGACCAATCAAATCTCCAGATGAGATCAAATCTATTCAAGATCAAATCTAATCGAGATCAAATCTGAGATCAAATTTGGCAGTTGCTTGTCGTAATCTCTTGACTCTCCTAAAACAAGTAAGAAGATCAGGGGAGATCTTTTAGTTATTTGGAAAGAATCAAAGCGGATCAGGAGATCAACATTACCTGCTATTCCTAACTTCGCAAAAGCTGATTTTAGCCTTACGGCAAGGCTACTTTTCAGATTTAAACAGATTGACTCAATCTGTTTTCAGATTTTCAAGGGACAATTATACTCCTGCTCTCCCTATAAATAGCCCACCATGGGTATACGAAGACACACACACACACCCACACACAGAGGCTGAAAAGCAGAGGAAAAAGAGGAGAGACGGCTAAACAGAGACCCATTCTCTTTCTTCCAAGAATTCAGAGAATTATTTCTCTAATCAGGGTGTTAATACCCTAAGATCTTCCTCCCTCTCAAGGAATTTTTAAAACCAGGCGAGAAGGAATTCCCAAGTGGAGTCAGTTTGAGAAGTAACAAGAGGGTTCTAGCAACCTTCTGTTCTCCGATTCCCCGAACCAAGCGAGAAGGGAATCCCATCAGGTAGCAGTCCGATTGTCTGATCGATCGCATCGTCAAAGGGATAAAGTGATCGCGCGCTGATCAGATTCCTACCTGCACATTTCCCCAGAAATCTCAGAGGAGATCTACCTGTAATCTTTTTTACTTTAAAGAATACTTATAATTTAGCTCCTCGACCCTTTTTTGTAAGTTTTCCCCTTAGCAAAATCTACAGAAAACAAGATGGCGACTCCGCTGGGGAATGAATTCTCCACTGTTGAGAATCAAGTGTCGCAATGCGACGAATAGACCTTCAGGTCTACTTCTGAATTCAAGGAAGCCGGTATGGCCAGAGCCCCTCTGGCTGAATCTTCAAAGCAAGTCTCTGTGGTGACAGATAAGGCTCCCTGCGAGCCTACCACGGTCCTCTGGCGTAACAAGAAAGCAAACCTGCAGTGCAAAAGTCAGAATCTTGAGCCTGTTACCTTCGAAAACCTAGTCGTTTACTTCAACCAAGGAAAATTTGAAGAGCTCCTCTTTGGGGGTGGTCAATGCTCCATACACGAAAGCATAGAAAGGTCTCGATGGCCAAGATTTCAGAGCAGAAACCAGAAGCAGAACCCTTCCAACTCCTCTCAACCTCGTGTGTGGCTAGCCAGGTTCCCTGCGAACCTAAGTCTCCTTTTCCAAAGCAGATGTGGAGGCCAAAGCAGAAAGCTCTATATGAAGTTTTAGGCGTAGCTACGCCACAGGTACACTTCTCCCGCGAAGAAAAAGGCAAGACGCCTGTCTGCTTCTTTGAGACTGTCAGCCGCGAAGTTACAACGGCGACCATACCTTCATCTAATTCTGGAGCAGTAACTCCTTGCGCTAGCCTCGTTCTTATGAGCGAAGCTACTGATGGTGTGGCAAACACAGTACCTCAGGGTACGCATGAAATTCCCAACTGTCAGACTGGAACTGAAGCACCTAGCAGTGCTAATCTCCTTCGCAGCAAGGAAGCGAATAAAGGACCACAGTGTGCTTCGCTCCCCAGTTCATCAAGCACTAAGCTCGCCCTTCGTAGTGGAGCTAAGGGATCATCCCTAAGTGTTGACAGCGGTGCTTATGTAGCTTCAGCACCCAAGGGCATTTTTAAAGCTTTTAACCGCGAAGCTAGAGCTAAAGCACTATTTAGTTCTAATCACCTCTGTGGTGATGAAAAGAACAGGACAACATCCTATTCGCAATCCAACAAAGCCTCTGTGCTAAAATGCTTAAGCCTAGTTGGGTCTGATTTGCGAGAATTCTTGACAAGCAAACGGAAGTCGGGACCTTTACGGACTTCTCCCTCCTGTTGTCAACAAGTGGGATGTCAGTTGGTGACAGTCCACTCAGTCCATTACCGGTTAGGACCAATCCCCGCCACTCCTCCAGGCTGACGATCAGTTTTTGATCGACTGTCAGTGCAAGCTCCAGTAAAACATCGCAAAAGGAGGGTATCATAAGATCTGCCCTCTGCATCCGTTAACATGATCGGAAGGGGACGAGAGCTGAGTAGAGACAGACGAGCATCGCATGCCACTCCCTCTAGTCTCTAGATCCGGATTATAGTCCGGGCCTCGGCGAAGTCTTGGTACACAAAGAAAGTGTCTTCCGAAATACCAGATCTAGGGTCGCAATACTCTACAGTTATGAACAGCCATCTTCCTCAACTGCAATAGCCTTACCAGAACTAATGAAAGGGTTAGTCTAATGGTCTGATGAGGAGGACGAAGACAGTGGGTATGCCTCTTCGGCAACAGTTAGCTCGGTACGAACGGATAGAGTATCAGTGAATATGGCTGATAACGGTAATGATGACCTTCATCGACAGTTGGAAGCTCAGGAGCAAACTTTCAGGACCCAGTAAGAAGCTTTCGACAACATACAACAGATGCTCGCTAACTCCTCAGTAACCGGAATAACAATGATACTGGAAGTAACCAAAATGAGGAAGAGTAGCAACGAGCAACCAAAGATTGAGAAGTTAAAGGAAAGCCCTTCTATGGACGCTGAAGTTCTTAAAGGCATCCAAGCTCAGATTGCATCCCTAACTTAGAGGTATGAACTAAAGAAAGTAGGGACAGTCCGTCCTTACCCGCTGGAATGGGATTCAGTGCCATACCCACTAAATTTCAAACCACCAATATTACATACGTATGATGGTAAGAGCTCGCCAAACCAGCACATCTACTATTTTCAGTCTCAGACCGGTAATGTTATAGACAATGATACTATCATGGCCAGACTGTTTATTGGTACCTTAAAGGGGGTAGCATTTGACTGGTTCCGAAGTCTCCCTTCGGGCTCTATCAATTCATGGATCGACCTGGAAACCCGATTTCTTTCTCGTTTCTATGAGGTTGATACCGAGGTAATTATTGAAAATCACCTAGAGGGGGGGTGAATAGGTGATAATGCTAATCAATGGACAAATTAAAAATTAAGATGTAACAATCACCCAACAAGATTCACAAGATGAATGAAAGTAAGTAAATATGGCTATGATGATGATAAGCAAGTAATAAGTGCAAGAATGTAAACCAAACGCAAACACAAGGATATGTTATCGAGGTTCGAGCACCCAGCTCTACTCCCCGCCTTCCCCAGAAGGATTCTAGCTACTTCCACTATCACAAAGAAATCACAATTACACCGGAGTACCCAACTCCACAATTTCAAGTACAAGCAATTTCTGAGTAGTCAAAAGACCACAAACTCTCTCTTTCAAAAGTCTCTTCCCTTACAAAAGGTCCTTAGAGAACAATGAGTAGGAATGAAGCTCTTGTTGTAAGTGAAGAAAGAAAATTAAATCAGAGAGAATTTCAAAAACACTTCAGAAAATGAGAGAGAATTTCAGCACAAAAACCAAGAAACAAAGCTCTTTTGAATGCCTTAAACTTTTGAATTTTTCTTGTAATAATTGTTGTAAGCAATCTCTCCCCAAACACCCCTATTTATAGGAGAGGGCTAGGGTTTAGGGATAATACAAACTTAAGGTTAATTAAGTCATATTAGATTTGAAATATATCCCTAAATCAAATTTTAAACACAAGAAGACAGAATAAAACAGCTCATTAAAAACTGCCCGTTACTGTTCAACGGATAGTTCGGTCGACTGGCCGGTCGACCGTACGTTCAAAATTATGACCGTTGCAAGCCAGCGGGCGACCGCCCGGTCGACCCAATCTATCCGAGAGCAGACTGAGTTACAGTCGGTCGACCGTGCGGTCAACCGCAAAAACGTGCACACTGATACATGTACACCCAGAACTACAGTCGACTGGGCCGGTCGACCGGCCAAACCTGTCATAGGTCCGGTCGACTGTCCGGTCGACTGGCTCAGGTCAAAAACCAGGTTTTAGACAGAAAATTAAAAGGGATTTTGATTTTGACAAAAATACTTTTGAACAGGGATTAGCATAAAACATAAATATATATCTGTAGGCAAAATCTTGTATGCAAAATATTTTTGTATAAATTATAAGAAATTATTTTGGATTAAGTATGTGCACAAAAACGTGTGTGATAGAGCTTCAAACCTATCCACTATTCTTTAACAAACTATAAAACTAAAAACAAAATAATTAAAGACTTCTTGAGCAATCTTCAAGTCTTTTAGCCATGCTATCCTTGCTAGAGCCTTCTTCTTCTATGATCCTTCCTTGATGTGCAATATGCCTTCATAGCTTTATGAACCTAGAAGTTGTTGCAATAGCAAGCAATGGCCTCCAAATATGGTACTTATCCTGAAACTTATCTTAAGCAAATTTATTAGTACCAAATAGCTCTTATTTGGTTTGTCATCATCAAAACACAAAACAATTGGAGAGTGTAACCTCTTGGGCCAACAATCTCCCCCTTTTTGATGATGACAAAACAAATAGGCTACAAGATAAAAATATAGGAGAGGAGAAAACTCCCCCTCAAATTATGCTATATAAAGAAAACATTTAAACTCAAAACACAAGAATTCATTGAAAACATAAAAACATATATGCTCTTGATATCAATTTAAACCAATTGAAACAATAATGAAAAATCACATGTTATTTTCTTGATACTAACAAAACACAAGAATTCTCAAAACGCACAAGAATTCTCAAAACGCATGAAAACAAAACAAGTTATATAAACTCATATGGAACCAAGACCATATAAATTTATTTTTATCATGCATAACTAATTCTCCCCCTTTTTGTCATACATCAAAAAGGGTTAGGAATCACATGTTTAATCAATAATACAAACATTAAGTTCTCCACAAATAAACGAAAATCTAGCAAAATCAAGAGGTTTAGTGAAAATATCGGCTAGTTGCAAATCCGTAGAAACATAATCAATATCTATATCTCCTTTCTCAAAATGATCTCTAAGAAAGTGATATCTAATCTCAATGTGCTTGGTCTTACTATGTTGATTTGCATTCTTAGTCAAGTGTATAGTACTAGTATTATCACAAAATATTTTTATATGATCAAAATGAAAATCAAAATCAAGGAGAGTATGTTTCATCCAAAGGACTTGTGCACAACAAGCCCCCGCGGCAACATACTCCGCCTCGGCGGTTGAGAGTGCTACGGAATTTTGTTTCCTAGAGGACCATGAAACAAGACAATTACCAAGAAATTGACATGTCCTAATAGTACTCTTTCTATCTACTCTACAACCCGCATAGTCGGCATCCGAATAACTCGTCATAGAGAAATCTCCAGTTTTCGGATACCATAGACCCATCCCAATAGTGCCCTTAATATAACGAATAATGCGTTTTACCGCAATAAGATGGGACTCTTTAGGACACGATTGAAATCTAGCACAAAGACACACACTAAACATGATATCCGGCCTACTTGCCGTTAAATATAAAAGACTTCCTATCATGCTTCTATATAATTTAATATCAACATTTTTACCTTGGTCATCTTTATCAAGCTTGGTTGTAGTTGCCATAGGAGTGTTGCAAGTCTTTGAGCCTTCAAGTCCAAACTTCGTTACGAGTTCCTTTGCGTAGTTGGCTTGACTTATGAACGTCCCGTTTTGCAATTGCTTGATTTGGAGTCCAAGGAAGAAATTGAGCTCACCCATTGAAGACATTTCAAATTCAAGTTGCATGACCTTTTCAAAATCCTTGCATAAAAGCTCATTAGTAGAACCAAAAATTATATCATCTACATAAATTTGCACAATTAATATATCATTATCAACATGCTTAGTAAATAGAGTTGTGTCTACTTTGTCTTTAACAAAATCATTTGAAATTAGAAAACTAGAAAGCCTTTCATACCAAGCTCTAGGAGCTTGTTTCAATCCATATAAAGCTTTATCAAGTTTGAAAACAAAATCGGGATGAACATGATCAACAAAACCGGGAGGTTGAGAAACATAAACTTCTTCATTAATAAAACCATTCAAAAAGGCACTTTTCACATCCATTTGAAAAAGTTTAAAATTTTTGAAAGATGCAAAAGCTAGTGTCATCCGTATGGCTTCAAGCCGTGCTACGGGTGCAAAGGTCTCCTCAAAGTCAATTCCCTCAACTTGAGTGTAACCTTGGGCCACTAACCTAGCTTTATTGCTAATGACATTTCCGGACTCATCCATCTTGTTTCTAAAGATCCACTTAGTACCAATTATTGGTCTATCGTGGGGCTTAGGAACAAGGTGCCAAACTTGGTTGCGCTCAAATTGATTGAGTTCCTCTTGCATGGCAAGCAACCAATATGGGTCCGTCTCGGCTTCGAGAATGCCTTTGGGTTCAAAATGAGAAATGAAAGCAAAGTTACCACATAGGTCATGGAGTTTGGAGCGTGTTGTGACTCCTTTAGATGCATCACCCAAGATGAGCTCCTTAGGATGATTTGTAGCGTATCTCCAAGCTTTAAGAAGCGGTTGAGAGCTTTCCTCTTTATCCTCTTGAACATCACCAATTGATTCTTGCTTTTCTTCTTGAGCGGGTGAGTCCTTCAAGGATAGTCTCTCCATGCCTTCACCTAATGGTTCAATCTCTACAACATTCTCAACAACCACATTAGATTTTTTAAACTTAACATGCATGGTTTCTTCAATAGTAAGTGAAGATCTATTAAATACTCTATATGCTTTGCTAGTAGAAGAATATCCAACAAAGATAGCTTCATAAGCCTTAGCATCAAATTTACCCAAATTCTCCTTAGTATTTAAAACAAAACACTTGCATCCAAAAACTTTAAAATATGCAACATTAGGTTTTCTAGAATGATACATTTTAAAAGATGTTTTGGAAGAATTCTTACACACATAAATACGATTTGAATTATAGCATGCGGTGTTTACGGCCTCGGCCCATAAATATTGAGGGAGGTCATATTCACTTATCATTGTCCTAGCCATCTCTTGAAGTGTTCTATTTTTCCTTTCTACTACTCCATTTTGTTGTGGAGTCCTAGGGCAAGACATTTCATGCTTGATTCCCTTTTCATCACAATAAGTCATGAAGAGTTGGTTAACAAACTCACCACCTCTATCACTCCTTATTCTCAAAATCGAAAAACCCTTTTCTTTTTCAACCCTTTTTCGAAAAATTTTGAAATGAGAAAATGTTTGATCTTTACTTTGCAAAAAGAAAACCCAAGTGAAACGGGAAAAATCATCAACTAAAACAAATGCAAATCTACTACCATTTAAACTTTTAGTTTGTGTTGGTCCAAAAAGATCCATATGAATTAGTTCTAAGAGCCTAGTAGTCATGATATCCTTAATTGGTTTGAAGGAAGACTTGGTTTGTTTTCCAAGTTGGCACGCACCACAAATGCGGTCTTTCTCAAACTTCAAGTAAGGTATACCCTTTACTAAATCCTTAGAATTAATTCTAACAAGATGGTCAAAAGATGCATGTCCTAATCTTCTATGCCAAAGCCAAGAATTTTCATCAAAAGCATTCAAGCATTTAGTAGAACAATCTAAATTAAGCATGTCAATGATATAAACATTATTGTCATGAAAACCGGTAAGAATACAAACATCAGATTTAACATCAAAAATCTTGCAAGAAGAATCATCAAAAACAACCTTAAGTCCACGGTCACAAAGTTGACTAATGCTAAGCAAATTATGTTTTAAACCATCTACTAAAACAACATTCTCTATAATAGGAGATGAACCAATTTGAATGTTACCTATACCGATGATAGTTCCTTTGGAGTCATCCCCGAAGGTGACGGAGCCACCTTCCATGTACCTTGATAGGGTTGTGAAGTTGTTGATATCCCACGTCATGTGTCTTGAACAACCACTATCAAGGTACCACCGCTCCCTACGTCTTGGAGCCTTGGTGTGTACCTACATCAAATAATTTAGGACTTGATTTTGGTACCCACATTTTCTTGGATCCTAGAGGGTTAGTTTCATTAACCCAAACAAGATTATTTGATCTATTAACTTGGTCATAGCAAAATTTAGCTAAATGTCCATTCTTACCACAATATGTGCATCTATATACTCTACCATATTTGAAAGCATAATGAGTGTGTGATTTGTGAGCATGAGAGTTGTGAGCATGAAAAGATTTAGCATGTGTAGTGTGAGCATGTGAATTTTTAGCATGAGAGGTGTGCTTTTTGGAAAACATGTCCTCAAGTTTCTTTGTGTTAAAAGCACAATCATTTAAAACTTTTTCAAAATCATTTATTTTAGATTTAAAAGAAGAAATTTCATTTTTATCAATCATAGGAGATTTTGCCTTACAAGAAATCTTGTAGGCACTAAATTCTTCTTGAATAGAAATGAGATTAGAAGAAAGATCATCTTTTTCTTTAGAAACCATAGCAAGTTGATTTTAAGAAAAGCAACTTCTTTTTGTAATTTAAAACATTCAATCTTTTTATTGTTATAAGTTTCAGAAAGTTCAACAAAGGCATGTACAATAACTTCCTTACTTAGTTCATCATCTTCATCATCATGAGATTGAGGGGTTACCTTAGGAGTGTTTGCCATGAAACACATGTTCGCCGTATCCACCTCTTCTTCGGACTCGCTTTCTGAATCCCACGTTGCCTTGTATGCTTTCTTTTCCTCCGGCTTCTTTGGCTTGAAGGAGGAAGTCATCTTCTTCTTAAACTCCGGGCAATCCGTCATGATATGTCCGGGTTTGCGGCAATTGTAGCAAATGATCCTTCTCTCCTCTTTGCCTTCAAATTTCCTCCGGAAGTTGAGCTTGTTCTTCCGGTACAACCTCTTGACATTCCGCACAAGTAGAGTTAGCTCCTCATCTTCTTCTTCGTCTTCTTCTTCATCGTCATCATTGGTGGAAGAAGTCTTGAAGGCTATGGATTTCTTCTTTGAAGTAGTGGCCTCTTCTCTTGCCTTCTTCTCCATCTCATGGGTCTTTAGGTTCCCAATGAGACTAATGAGGTCCATCTCGTCCTTGTCGTTCAATTCTTTTAAGGTGGTGGCCTTTATCTCCCATGAAGACGGAAGAGCCCGAATCACTTTCCGCACCTTTTGATCGTTGGAGATGTCATCACCTAAGGAAGAAAGCCAATTAGTGATTTTAGTAAACCTTGTAATCATACTATCAATAGACTCATCATCAATCAATTTAAATGACTCATATTGGGACCTCAAGAGATCTATCTTAGCTCTCTTGACTTGTGAAGTCCCTTCGTGTGTGACCAATAAATGTTGCCAAATCTCATAGGCGGATTGGCAATGAATTACCCGTGTAAGGTCATCCTCATTCAAGGCGGTTAATAGGGAGTTTTGGGCCTTGGAGTTAGCCTCATATTCTCTAAAGTTGAAGTCGGTCCAAGTGCTCTCATCACCATCGGGTGCTACATAGGATTTGGTCAAGGACTTGGCCATTAGGCTACCCAAAGATTGCAAAAATATAGTCATCCTAACCTTCCAAATAGGGAAATTAAGTCCATCAAATTTAGGAGGGGTTTTAATGTTATCGGCCATGTTTACTAGTGTATAAATGTATGAATGAAAATGTTGATTAGCAAATTTTAAGGATCTCTCTATGGATGTTAAGCCAAAACCTAGAGTCCAAGCTCTGATACCAATTGAAAATCACCTAGAGGGGGGGTGAATAGGTGATAATGCTAATCAATGGACAAATTAAAAATTAAGATGTAACAATCACCCAACAAGATTCACAAGATGAATGAAAGCAAGTAAATATGGCTATGATGATGATAAGCAAGTAATAAGTGCAAGAATGTAAACCAAACGCAAACACAAGGATATGTTATCGAGGTTCGAGCACCCAGCTCTACTCCCCGCCTTCCCCAGAAGGATTCTAGCTACTTCCACTATCACAAAGAAATCACAATTACACCGGAGTACCCAACTCCACAATCTCAAGTACAAGCAATTTCTGAGTAGTCAAAAGACCACAAACTCTCTCTTTCAAAAGTCTCTTCCCTTACAAAAGGTCCTTAGAGAACAATGAGTAAGAATGAAGCTCTTGTTGTAAGTGAAGAAAGAAAATTAAATCAGAGAGAATTTCAAAAACACTTCAGAAAATGAGAGAGAATTTCAGCACAAAAACCAAGAAACAAAGCTCTTTTGAATGCCTTAAACTTTTGAATTTTTCTTGTAATAATTGTTGTAAGCAATCTCTCCCCAAACACCCCTATTTATAGGAGAGGGCTAGGGTTTAGGGATAATACAAACTTAAGGTTAATTAAGTCATATTAGATTTGAAATATATCCCTAAATCAAATTTTAAACACAAGAAGACAGAATAAAACAGCTCATTAAAAACTGCCCGTTACTGTTCAACGGATAGTTCGGTCGACTGGCCGGTCGACCGTACGTTCAAAATTATGACCGTTGCAGGCCAGCGAGCGACCGCCCGGTCGACCCAATCTATCCGAGAGCAGACTGAGTTACAGTCGGTCGACCGTGCGGTCGACCGCAAAAACGTGCACACTGATACATGTACACCCAGAACTACAGTCGACTGGGCCGGTCGACCGGCCAAACCTGTCATAGGTCCGGTCGACTGTCCGGTCGACTGGCTCAGGTCAAAAACCAGGTTTTGGACAGAAAATTAAAAGGGATTTTGATTTTGACAAAAATACTTTTGAATAAGGATAGCATAAAACATAAATATATATCTGTAGGCAAAATCTTGTATGCAAAATATTTTTGTATAAATTATAAGAAATTATTTTGGATTAAGTATGTGCGCAAAAACGTGTGTGATAGAGCTTCAAACTTATCCACTATTCTTTAACAAACTATAAAACTAAAAACAAAATAATTAAAGACTTCTTGAGCAATCTTCATGTCTTTGAGCCATGCTATCCTTGCTAGAGCCTTCTTCTTCTATGATCCTTCCTTGATGTGCAATATGCCTTCATAGCTTTATGAACCTAGAAGTTGTTGCAATAGCAAGCAATGGCCTCCAAATATGGTACTTATCCTGAAACTTATCTTAAGCAAATTCATTAGTACCAAATAGCTCTTATTTGGTTTGACATCATCAAAACACAAAACAATTGGAGAGTGTAACCTCTTGGGCCAACAATTATGGATAAACTTCTCTCTACCGTGCAGAAGAAGGGTGAATCTGTTCGTGACTACATTGAGCAGTTCAAAACCTGTCTCTGATGTGCCCAGCAGGGATGCCATTACCCATGCTATTACAGACGTGCAGGCATAACTTCTTAGACCAAGTGGAAATTCGCATGGGAGCTGTCAAAGCCCATACCAGGAAAGAACTGGTCGAACAAGCTTAAATAGCCAAAAAGTCGGCTAAGAAGTTCGAGCCATCCACCCCTAAAGGCAAACGGGGTACGAATAATAAAGGACGTGGTGACATGACACAGTCTTCTCAAGCTAAAGGGAAAGAAACTATGTCCGTCAAATTGTCAGGGAACATTCAATCAAAGGCCAAGAAGAGCGGCTTCAACAATTAGGAGTCTAAGTTTCCTTCGAAATAGTACTCCTTCAAAGACGAACAGGTGGTCACAATATTCCATTTACTCCACAAAGAGAATAAATTGAAGCTACCGGATGCTCGGCGTCCTAATGAAGTGGGACGCATGAACGATCCCAACTATTGCCTCTTCCATAGGATGGTTCATCATCCTACTGATAAGTGCTTTATCCTCAAGGATAAAATCCAAGCTTTAGTCGACGCCGGAGTTCTGACTCTAAAATCAGAACAAAAGAAAGCCACTGCAAATATGGTGACTCTTGAATATGGTAAAACCCCAAAAGTCACAGTTCCTGACGGGACCATTCCAATCCCTGCACCGCTACTGGAAGTCAAGCTTCCTGTAGCTAAAACTCAAGAGAATAAGGGTCTTGTTCCCTTGACACTGGAGACAAGGAAAATCAAGTGGATACACCCAGACCTTATCCAAGACGAACAATGGGATTCGAAGAAATCCAAGTCGAAGTGCAAATCTTGCAATGTTATCTCCATCCTGTAGGATGATCACGATCTCACATCAGCTTCTCTTAGTGATTCTGAAGGGGAAAAGTATGCTTGCACGACGCAGGCTGATGTACCTCAGCTGACAGGTACTCGATCTGAAAAATCATACATAAAACAGTATAAAAAACTATTGTCAAGAAGCTTATGAAGATATCAAAAGATATCTCACAAAACCTCCAGTCTTACTAGCTTCCACATCAGGGAAACCGTTCCTACTTTATCTGTTTAGTTGACGGTGGAAGTGAGGAAGTAAGGAAGTGAGGAATTGGTAATAGTTCCCTTTGGAACTTGGGAATTGGTTAGTAAGTTTTTCGGTGTTTGGATGTTATTAGGAAGTGTGATTTGGAAAATGTTATGTCTTTTCCGGTGTTTGGATGGTAATGTGAAAGTGAGAGTGGAAAAGTTGACAACAAAATTGACCGCAAAATAATATTAAAATAAAAATTAATTAAGAAAAATAAAAAATAGACTGTAATTAGAATGCAAGTGAGATTTACATGATCAAAAATTAACTGTTTTGTGCTACAACTTATTATAAATGAGATTTACATGACCACAAAATTAACTGTAGCACTTTGGAAGTGAGAAAATGGTTGTGTAAAAGAGAAAAGAGAGAAGGAAAAGAAGTTTTCTTATTTTCCTTTTCCGGTGTTTGGATAGATAGGGAAGTAAGCAATTATACTTCCTCATTTCTTTACTTTCGCCCACTTCCTTGCATCCAAACACCCCCTATGTGAAAGCTGATTAGTCTACAATTCTGCATTTTTATGTCGCATTTTCCCACCAGTTTATGAATAAATAGTCGGTCTAATACGTGTTTTGGTCTTTATTGCAGGTACAACCAAAGTTCAAGGGCAAAGGTGTAATAAGAGCTTAATTAGACCCAATTAAGGGTAATTAAATCCGCATTACTTGGAGGCCAAGCAAGGGATTATCTAGAAGATTCATTGAACCTAGCCTCTTGCGCACATCAGACGAATCTGCGGTCGAAATTACCCGAAATTGGATATACCTGGAAGCAGCTAGAAGCCAGACAAACGCGTGGACGAAATCCAGAGACGTAGATCCCTAGAATTGCTGCGGAATCTCGGCAATCCTTGAGATTCCGCGGCATTTTTGTGGAGCCACGCGTCGATTTTCGACGCGTGGCCCCGTCTCGTCTTCCAGAGCCTTCTTTTGCCTATAAATAGCCCTGCAGAGAGCCCAAACGCAAATAGTCTTCGTTTTTAGGGGTAGGTGCAGATTTAGTGTAGTGTAGGTGAGAGTTCTTCATTTTCTTGTATTTTCTTTTCTTTTTCTTAGATCATTGTAGTAGGGCTGAGTGATTCATAGAGAGAGAGATAGTGAGGGATTGATGTAATAGAGAGTGACACTCTATGTAAAGGTACCTCCTTTCTCTTCCATTGTAATCTCCTTCATCTTCTACATGATGTTTTGTTGCTAGTTTTTCTTCTCATGGCAATCTAACTACTAACTACTAACCTATCTAACCACTTACTTGATAATCCACATGAATCGGGTTGCCTCTACAAGGCCTTGTTCTTGCAAGAGCCATTGATGGCCAAAGATGATGGGTTCTAACATCTAACTTGCTAACTTGCTAACTTGCTAACCAAGCTAACTCTCTTTTATTTCATGCTCTTTTATTTCATACTAGCTAACTTGCTAACTTGCTAACCAAGCTAACTCTCTTTTACTTCATGCTCTTTTATTTCATGCATTCTTTTAATTGTTGGTGAGTTGATGCTTGTACTAGCTTGTTCTTGTTGCAATGTTGTGATTGTTATGAACCATCGGTGAGCCATGCTTTGTACCGTCTCTTTGAAGGCAAGGATTGTGATGGCCAAGGATCAAAATGTGAGGCAACTATCTCAAAGAGGTTAGCATGGTTAGTGGAGTACTTAGTAGTTAGTAGCCATGAGTTTTCTTTTACCTTTGTTTTAGAAATCGTTTTCCAAATTCTTTTCTCATTTTTCTATCGGTGTTTCATCGCCTTCTTAGTTTACCTTGTTCCATCTTCTTCACTTCTCTTTTGGTTTTTACATCGCCGTTTTCATCGCTCTCCTCACCTACCACATGCTTATTTTCATTTTCTCATTCTTTTTCATTCTTTCAACATAGAAGAATTGTTAATATCTGACGTGACTAGAGACTGTTAATGCTTCTATCGCCTCCCTTCCCTGTGGATACGACCCGTTAAGCCAATGCTATAACGGAAGTATCGAGGGTATACTAAGCACATTCGAGCTTTTCATTTGATTTCATAAATACACATTTTGAGTGCTAGTTTCCACCCCGATCAAATTTTTGGCGCCGTTGCCGGGGAAGGAAATGGTTTTGATGTCACGTTTTTGTTAACATTTGTCTTCTCTGTTTTGGTGTGTAGGGCAATTTTTACAGGTGCTTAATATTGCAGAAAATAACCTAGCTTTGTCTTTCCCTGCTCTAGAAAGTAGGGCCTCAGATTCCAAAGAAAAGCCTCGGAATCGCGACTTTTGCCGCAAAACCGCGGCCATTGTGAAAAAATTCTGTATCTTGTTTGTTCTGGGATGTGAATTGTAATAGCTAGTTGATTTCTGCTGCTATTTTTCTGCTTTGATTGCCTACACACCATAATAAATAAAAGAACTAAAATACGGTATTTGGACGCTTTTAAAACGGTTTAGACATTTGCATTTAGGCACGTGTCAATTCAATTCCAATATACTGTATTTTGTTCTATTGTTGTGATTTGGATGGAGATGTACATATGGCATTGCATATAGTATAGGACAAACACGTGGGTGATTTATCGCTTTGTGTTATATTCTTGTCTATATTGCACACTTGCACAAATTGAATTTAAGGGCAAAACCCAAACAAGATAAGGTGGGATTTCATACCCCTTCCTTAGCCCAAAAATCATCTCCCCACTTACACAACCCAAGCCCTAATAAAATTTGAATAGACGTTGGCCCCTAGGGACATTTCATCTAGGTCTAGGTCAACCCTCCTCTTGGCTTGGTTTTGATTTTTTGTTTTCTTTTTGTTTGTTGTTTGATTCTTTCTTTTTTGTGATTTTTTGTGTGAAATGGCATTCAACAAAAATAATTCTTTCAATCCAAATATGAATCCATATTTCACACCAACTCCATATGATTCGGATAATTCCAACCCGGCGTTTTCTAATATGCACCAACCAAATACACCAGGTTGGCCTTATCCGAATCAATACAACCCATACCCACATTCTAATAACTATAATTTCTAAAATAATTTCAACTCGTCACAGAGTAATTGGGGATTCAAGTCTCCCGAGTTTAATTATCAACCTCCTTGTCCCCCATGTCCACCTTGTCCATCATATTCACATTATCCACAATATTCATTCCCCGATTCCGCTTCATATACTCCTTTTTCTGGACCTCCAATTGAAGAAAAACCTGAGTTTGAAAAGAGAGTAGAAGCCAATTTACAAGAGGCCGAGCAACAACTTCACAAAACATTGACCTCTCCAATTCCACAACATTTTCAAGATTCATACTCATTTCCACCAGTCCAAAATAGAAGACCATCAATTTTGGAAATGAGTATGCGTGAGTCCAAACAACAATCACAAAATCTGATGGACTCACAATTTCACCACCAATTCCAAAACAACACTGCATCTCTTCAACAAAATAATGAACCAATCAGCCAGAAAAAGATGCTTGAAATCATGACTCAGGCTCAAAATGATCGTAACCGTGACATAGATTTGATGATCCAAACTCTTCATTCTCATCCTATTTCTAATGTCACCAACCATTCTGTTCGAGCCAAAGAGTCATGTTGTTTTGGAAATCAAGATTCAATTTCAGCACATCCACCTGAACTTGTCCACACCTCAAATCCTATTGACATTTTGGCAAGTTATCCTTTTCCTGAAATTGAACTTGAGCATGAATATGATCATGAAACTCAAATTAGTGATTCAATTCTACTTCCTGATTCAATTATGACTCCGGTATTTTCACCTGATTTCAATCCTTTTCCGAGTCTGTATTGGATCCAGTGCCTATTCATTGTGAAATTGAATCACCAATTTCTCATGATGATCATATTGAACTTGGCCAATTTCATACTTTTGAAAGACCCATTGATAAATTGGCAAGTTCCCATTTTTGTGGAATTGAACTGAATGAGGAATGTGACTTTGATCCTCCAATTTGTGATCTTGTTCAAATTCCCGAATCACTATTGACTCCTGTTATGTTACCCAATTTGAGCAACATTTTAGAGTCAGTTTTGATTCCCATACCTGTCATTCATGAACTTGAATCACAACTCATAGAAAGTCACATTCCATCTTGGGGAAATAATGGTGGACTTGAGCTTCATTTTCTTGATTTGGACCCACTTCCTGAACCGATTTCAACTCCTGAACTTTTACTTGATTTAAGTCTTTTTTCTGAGTTGATATTAGTTCCTGTGCTTCCTGAGTCCAAATCAATCAATCCATCTTTTCATACTCCATTCTGGGACAAGGGTGTTGATAAATTTGACTCCGAAATTATTTTGAAAATTTGGAAATTAGATGGGGTAAAATTCCTAATAAAAATTATAAATGCATACATCTTTTTAGTGGGTTGTATCATGGAGGTTTCTGGTGGGTTCCTTCGGACTCCACGCAATAATGATTGGGCCGCCTTTCGTGGACCAATTAGACCGCCACCGGAACCACCACCTTGAGGTAATTTTTTCCTTCCCTCTCTATTTTGTTTCATGCATACATATATCACGATGCATTGAGGACAATGCATGAAATAAGTGTGGGGGAGGGTTTACTAACATAGAGTTTTTAGATTTTCTTTCTTTTACACTTCTTTTAGAAATAAAAAAAAATAATAATAATAAAAAAAACTTTTTGAAATAAGAGACAAAGTTTTGACCTATTTTTAAGAAAATTAAGATGTATCTTAGAAATTAAGAAAGCCTTAATTATGACATCTTAAACCTAGTTGAAATAATAGATCTTGTTTGAAATTATAGGCTAAGTAAGAAAAATTGGGGAGATATTCTTATCTTGAATTTTTTGCCTTAGATAAGTATGCACTTCACACTTACACATTTTTGGGATGGAAACAAAGACCAAAAAGGCCATAAAAAAAAAAGAAAAAAAAAAAAAAAAAAAGAAAAAAAAATATATATGTGAATAAAGCATCACTTATTAAGCTGGATAACTATGCCTCAAGAAGCATGATTATTCACGCCTAACGGTGGTAAAAAAATAATAATCCCCTTTAGTTTCGTGGCCTTTTTCACTCGAGACCTTAAACCCGAGGGATGTTTTCTCATCTGGTGCCCTAAGACCGTCTGGTTTGGGAGTCATCGGTTATAGACTCGTTACAAGGGTGAACTAGAAAGCCTAAACTAAGGGAAGAATAAAAAAAAAGGAAATATAAATATATATAAATAAATGGCTTTATGGTTAGAGTTGAAATCCCAGAAATCTTCACTGTCACGGTGTGCATACTATCTAGGTTTTATGAAAGATAAAATATTCAATCCAATTTTGAATTCTTACCTTAATTGAAGACAAGATCTTGCATAGAGACTAAGTTTAAGGGAGAATGATTATAGGTGGACTTATGACCTAAGATCACTTATATTTTTGCAAAAATAGTTCGTAAACTTGTCTCTCTTTCAAAAAGCGTTTTCAAAATACTAACATTTGTCTTCTTTCTTTATGGATTTTGTGGGTGTAATCCGCTGAAAACCCTCAGGAGACAACACTCCTCCTCTAGGGTAACCTAGAGGTTTAACGGCTTGTTGCACACGCTCAGTGCAATCGCGTCACCTGCGAAAGTGGTGTAATAAAATTTGTAGTATAGTTTTTCTTTTCTTGTTTTGCTCGGGACGAGCAAAAGAATAAGTGTGGGGGTGTGATTAGTCTACAATTCTGCATTTTTATGTCGCATTTTCCCACCAGTTTATGAATAAATAGTCGGTCTAATACGTGTTTTGGTCTTTATTGCAGGTACAACCAAAGTTCAAGGGCAAAGGTGTAATAAGAGCTTAATTAGACCCAATTAAGGGTAATTAAATCCGCATTACTTGGAGGCCAAGCAAGGGATTATCTAGAAGATTCATTGAACCTAGCCTCTTGCGCACATCAGACGAATCTGCGGTCGAAATTACCCGAAATTGGATATACCTGGAAGCAGCTAGAAGCCAGACAAACGCGTGGACGAAATCCAGAGACGTAGATCCCTAGAATTGCCGCGGAATCTCGGCAATCCTTGAGATTCCGCGGCATTTTTGTGGAGCCACGCGTCTATTTTCGACGCGTGGCCCCGTCTCGTCTTCCAGAGCCTTCTTTTGCCTATAAATAGCCCTGCAGAGAGCCCAAACGCAAATAGTCTTCGTTTTTAGGAGTAGGTGCAGATTTACTGTAGTGTAGGTGAGAGTTCTTCATTTTCTTGTATTTTCTTTTCTTTTTCTTAGATCATTGTAGTAGGGCTGAGTGATTCATAGAGAGAGAGATAGTGAGGGATTGATGTAATAGAGAGTGACACTCTATGTAAAGGTACCTCCTTTCTCTTCCATTGTAATCTCCTTCATCTTCTACATGATGTTTTGTTGCTAGTTTTTCTTCTCATGGCAATCTAACTACTAACCACTAACCTATCTAACCACTTACTTGATAATCCACATGAATCGGGTTGCCTCTACAAGGCCTTGTTCTTGCAAGAGCCATTGATGGCCAAAGATGATGGGTTCTAACATCTAACTTGCTAACTTGCTAACTTGCTAACCAAGCTAACTCTCTTTTATTTCATGCTCTTTTATTTCATACTAGCTAACTTGCTAACTTGCTAACCAAGCTAACTCTCTTTTACTTCATGCTCTTTTATTTCATGCATTCTTTTAATTGTTGGTGAGTTGATGCTTGTACTAGCTTGTTCTTGTTGCAATGTTGTGATTGTTATGAACCATCGGTGAGCCATGCTTTGTACCGTCTCTTTGAAGGCAAGGATTGTGATGGCCAAGGATCAAAATGTGAGGCAACTATCTCAAAGAGGTTAGCATGGTTAGTGGAGTACTTAGTAGTTAGTAGCCATGAGTTTTCTTTTACCTTTGTTTTAGAAATCGTTTTCCAAATTCTTTTCTCATTTTTCTATCGGTGTTTCATCGCCTTCTTAGTTTACCTTGTTCCATCTTCTTCACTTCTCTTTTGGTTTTTACATCGCCGTTTTCATCGCTCTCCTCACCTACCACATGCTTATTTTCATTTTCTCATTCTTTTTCATTCTTTCAACATAGAAGAATTGTTAACATCTGACGTGACTAGAGACTGTTAATGCTTCTATCGCCTCCCTTCCCTGTGGATACGACCCGTTAAGCCAATGCTATAACGGAAGTATCGAGGGTATACTAAGCACATTCGAGCTTTTCATTTGATTTCATAAATACACATTTTGAGTGCTAGTTTCCACCCCGATCAAAAGCTATGGACCATTCTCTTAGTGCTCTGCTTGCTCAAAAATATGATAATGGTCACGAACAAGCTATTTATTATCTGAGCAGGACTCTGATAGGGACAGAATCTCGCTGTAAACCTATTGAGAAAGAATGCTTAGCTCTTATCTTTGCTATTCAGAAGACACAACATTATTTGGTCCGCCAAACCATACATGTCATTTCTAAAGTGAATCCTTTGCGTCTTCGCATGACAAATCCAAGGTCATTAAATTTAAGATTAGCTAAATAGGCCCTCCTTTTGTCTCAGTATGACATGCTCTTTGTCCCTCAAAAGGCGGTTAAAGTTCAGGCACTTGCAGAATTCTTAGCTGCTTATCTTGATCTTGAAAGCTCAAAACTTCATGAAGATATTCCTGATGAAGTCTTCGAATTCAATATTACTTCAGAGGATGAAGTTTGGTAGATGTTCTTCAATGGAGCATCACAATAGGCCCTAAAGGCAAGATCATTGCCGGTGTAGGGGTTGTGTTTATCTCTCCACAAAATCATGTCCTTCCTACGGCATTTTCTCTGACGAAATCATGCTCCAACAATATGACAGAATACAATGCTCTACTTATTGGCCTTCAACTCGCTCATGAAATGGGGGTACACTGTCTTGAAGCTTATGGTGATTCAAAACTGATTGTCAATCAGGTTAAACGTGAGTACGAGGTTCGTCATGAAGACTTGGTACCTTATCATCACGCGGTCATCAAAATGGCTAATTTATTCGATGGCTTTTACATCGGTCATGTGTCTCGATCCCAGAACACTAGGGCCAATGCTCTGGTTGCATTAGCAACAACGCTAGCCTTACCAGTCGACACCAAGTATCACTTATAGTGGCGACTTGACACCTAGTCTGCTCTAAACATATGTTGAGAACCAAAGGGGTATATAATATCTCAATAGATTTTAAACTGAGAGATTGGCGTTTTTCCCTCATCAACTATGCTTTGCATGGTTTGCTGTCGAATAACCCCAAAGAAGCGGCATCTATCAAGCGAAGGTCTCTCCGCTTTTACTATGATCCAACTTTGAAGACAATTTACCGTCGTTCATACTACAGTATCCTCCTCCGTTGCCTTTCTAATTTAGAAGAACAAGAAGTGTTTAAAGAAACGCACGACAGCATATGCGGAGCTCATCAGCTGGGTCCAAAACTTAAAGACCGATTGCATAGGCTTGGATATTATTGGCCAACCATGATAGCTGATGCCATCCAATATGCACGAAGGTGTAAAGCCTGCTAAATCCATGCAGACTTCATACATCAGCCCTCAGAGTTGATCCATCCAACTGTTGCTTCATGGCCATTTGAAGTATGGGGAATCGATGTCATAGGGCCAATCAACCCTTCTTCGACCAAAGGACACAGGTTTATCTTAGCGATAACCGATTACTTTTCAAAGTGAGCAGAAGCTATACCACTGGTTGAAGTTAAAACTTCTAACGTGGTTAATTTCATCAAACACCATGTCATCCATCGATTTGGTATCCCTAGGCGGATCATCCATGATAACGGTCCCCAATTCGTGAGCCAGGTGTTCAGCTGGTTTTGCGATAAAGTATCAAATTCAGAATGTGGCTCAACCGCTTATAATCTTGCCGCTAATGGCTTGGCGGAAGCATTCAACAAGACAATCATTAAGCTACTTAAAAAGTTCTTTTCCTAAATAAGCGAGACTGGAATGAGAAGCTTAGTGAATGTCTTTGGGCCTGCCGAACCACGGTTCGGACCCCCACAGGCAATACGCCTTTTTTCATAGTATACGGGTGCGAAGCAGTCATACCGTTAGAAATCCAGATGACGTCATTGCGAGTCGCTTTAATGACTAAGATGACAATAGAGGATAATGATCGTTGCGTCTTCCAGAGCTCGAAGCCCTAGATGAGAAGCGGTTATAAGCTCAGTAATACATTGATTTGTATCAAGCCCGGATCTCAAGAGCCTTCAATAAGAAGGTCAAGCAAAGAGTCTTCCAGAAAGGAGATTTGGTTGTACCCATCAGACGACCGATGATCATGACGAAAAAACTAAAGGCAAATTTCAGCCTAAATGGGAAGGACCGTTTGTAATAGAAACAGTCTATTCAAACGGGGCATATCGCCTTATGACTTCAGATGGTGATTTACTCATGATTTCGATCAATGACAGGTTTTTAAAGAAGTATTATCCTTGATAGGATCCTTCTCATGATCAAGTTAACATTATACCTCTGATCAAGACCTTCAGATCTAAGACATGCAGAAGGAGCGCTCCTCTTTTTCTCTAAACGAGATCATACAACCATAAACCAGTATAGAGCTGATCCTACACGGGTTGTCTCAAAGAAGAATTAAGGTTACAAATACGGTAACCAAATAATCCAACACCTTTAACGGTTAAGGATAGAGGAAAATGTTGGCCTTTAAGCCCAACATAAGTCCTCGACAACTCATCATGCTGAGGGGAATAGCATGGCTAGCCCAACTTAAACGGTAGTTGGTAAGGCATACCAAATCCGTTGACAGCTGAGGATTTGCTAAAAATCCTAAAGGCCCTGTTCCTATTTGATTCCGCAGTTAAGGATAGAGGAAAATGTTGGCCTTTAAGCCAAACATAAGTCCTCGACAACTCATCATGCTAAGGGGAATAGCATGGCTAGCCCGACACAAACGGTAGTTAGTAAAGGCATACCAAACCCATTGACAGCTGAGGATTTGCTAAAAATCCTAAGGGACCTGTTCCCATTTGATGCCCTCTCCAAAACACTTACCAATTCCCATCCATGGAATGGTAAGACCACATATAAAGGTATTCATCTCCCTTGTAAGATGACGAGTTTAACCTATTATGTTAACACTAAACCTCTGATAGCAAGACTAAAATTTACTCCCCAACTGATAAAAGACAATATCCCCAGTGAATAAACCTCGCTTGTCATTCTCTTCAACAGAACGACAGGTTTACTCAAATTACTGTTACGTTCAAGCACTCTAATAGTAAATGAATCCTTGTCAAGTTAACATCACACTTCGGACAAATTGCTTTGCAAATCCCTACGGAGTTCTTTTTTTAACGTTAACGATCACCTCTGACATGTAATCTCTTATGGGATTCATTTCCTACCTCCCCTGCAGGTTTCTAATAATCAGGCCTTAGTAGACTTTTTCTGGTTGTCACGTTAATAATATACCTCTGACAATTTCTTCCAAATAACATCTGAAGGAGATATCAAAATCCCCATGGAGTTAATAATCAAGTCTCATCTTTCAGTCTAGTAGGGACTATTTCTTTGTCATCATGTACAGTTCATCATCTCTGAATGACAAAAATTTCGAGCTTGGTGGCTTCTCAATCGGTTACGTCCCTTCTACCTCTGAACCGACAGATAGCCAAGTCTCATCTTTCAGTTCAGTAGTGACTATTTCTTTGTCATCATGTCCAGTTCGTCACCTCTGAATGATAAATTTCGAGCTTGGTGGCTTCTTAATCGGTTACGTCATCGCGACCTCTGAACTGACAGATAGCCAAGTCTCATCTTTCACTCCAGTAGGGACTATTCCTTTGTCATCATGTCCAGTTCGCCACCTCTGAATGACAAATTTCGAGCTTGGTGGCTTCTCAATCGGTTACGTCATCGTGACCTCTGAACCGACCGATATCCAAGTCTCATCTTCCAGTCCAGTAGGGACTATTCCTTTGTCATCATGTCCAGTTCGTCACCTCTGAATGACAAAATTTTGAGCATGGTGGCTTCTCAATCGGTTACGTCCTTGCACCTCTGAACCGACAGATAGCCAAGTCTCACCTTCCAGTCCAGTAGGGAATATTCCTTTGTCATCATGTTCAGTTCGTCACCTCTGAATACAAAATTGCGAGCTTGGTGGCTTCTCAATCGGTTACGACATCACGACCTCTGAACTGACAGATAGCCAAGTCTCATCTTTCAGTCCAGTAGGGACTATTTCTTTGTCATCATATGACGAAATTTCGAGCTTGGTGCCTTCTCAATCGGTTATATCATTGCGACATCTGAACTGACAGATAGCCAAGTCTCATCTTTCAGTCCAATAGGGACTATTTTTTTTCACCATATGACAAAATTTCGAGCTTGGTGGCTTCTCAATCAGTTACGTTCCTGCAACCTCTGAACAGACGATAGCCAAGTCTCATCTTCTAGTCCAGTAGGGACTATTTCTTTGTCATCATGTCCAGTTCGTCACCTCTAAATGACAAAATTTTGAGCTTGGTGGCTTCTCAATCGGTTACGTCATCGCGACCTCTGAACCGACAGATAGCTAAGTCTCATCTTTCAGTCCAGTAAGAACTATTTCTTTATCATCATGTCCAGTTTGTCACCTCTGAATGACAAAATTTTGAGCTTGGTGGCTTCTCAATTGGTTTTGTCATCGTGACCTATGAACTGACAGATAGCCAAGTCTCATCTTTCAGTCCAGTAAGGACTATTTCTTTGTCATCATGTCTAGTTCGTCACCTCTGAATGACAAATTTCGAGCTTGGTGGCTTCTCACTCAGGGCGTGTTTGTTTCGCCGCAAAACGCCGCAAAACGCAAGTTGTAAAACTTCTTTTCCATTTTCTGTTGTTTGTTTCGCTGAAAAACAAGTTGCAAAATGCAACTCTTCTTTTCCCACTTGCAGTTGCTACAGTTAAATTTGTGGTCATGTAAATCTCACTTTTACACTCATATTTTCCCACTTGCAGTTGCTACAGTTAATTTTGTGGTCATGTAGCTCTCACTTATAGTACACTTACAGTTCAAAACAGTTACTTGATAATCAATATATATTTTAATATTATTAAATATTTAATATTTTAAATAGTGTTCAATTTCTTATTTAATTACTTAATTATTTTATATTTTTAATCTTTAATTTTTTTATTTTTTTAATATTGTTTTAATATTTAATATTTTACTATTTTAATTTAATATTTTAATTTAATATTTTATTTAATACTTTATTATTTTATTAATACTTATTCCATTTTTTATTATTTTATTTAGAGTTAATTTTTAATTAATATAACAATATTATACTTTAATATAAAATTACTATATATTTATTTATTTTTTAATATAAAAAAAATTACTTTATTAATATCATAATATATTTTATTATTATATTAATATTTTATTATGTTAATATTGTAATAATAATTCAGTATAATAATACTGTAATGATAATTTATTATTAAATTATAATTATATTTTACTTTGTTAATTTTAATATTACAATAATATTATAATAAAATTTATATTATAATAATTTTCAAGTATTTTTAATATTATAATATTATAACTATATTTTATTATTTTTGTAAGATTTTTTAATATTTATATTTTATTAGTATTCTTAAAATTTTATTAATGTTCTTTAGATTTTCTTAAAATTTTATATTATTTATTTAGTTAATATTTTAGTAATATTTTACTATTTATACTAATATTTTATTAATATTATTGTTATAAATAAAATATTATAATTATTAATTTTTTATCTCAAATTTATTAATATAATTTAATTTGCAATAGTAAATTTAATTTAATAGTATTTATAATATTTAAATCACTGCTACAGTTAATTTTGTGGTCAACTTTTCCACTTACACTTTTACATTACCAACCAAACACCGTAAAACACAATATACTTTACCATTTACACTTTCACTTTATCAACCAAATACCGTAAAACACAATATACTTTTTCATTTACACTTCACTTTATCAACCAAACACCGTAAAACACAATATATTTTCTCTGCTACAGTTCACTTTTTCCATTCTCATTTTACGACTTACGACTTGCGACGTTTTGCAACGAAACAAACAGGCCCTCAGTTACGTCATTGCGACCGCTGAACTGATAGATAGCCAAGTCTCATCTTCTAATCCAGTAGGGACTATTTCTTTATCATCATGTCCAGTTCGTCACCTTGAATGACAAAATTTTGAGCTTTGTGGCTTCTCAATCGGTTACGTCATTGCGACCTCTGAACCGACAGATAGCCAAGTCTCATCTTCCAGTCCAGTAGGGACTATTTGTTTATCATTGTGTCCAGTTCATCACCTCTGAATGACAAATTTTGAGCTTGGTGGCTTCTCAATCGGTTATGTCATCGCGACCTCTGAACAGACAGATAGCCAAGTCTCATCTTCCAGTCCAGTAGTGACTACTCCTTTGTCATCATGTCCAGTTCGTCACCTTTGAATGACAAAAGTTCGAGCTTGGTGGCTTCTCAATCGGTTACGTCCTTGCTACCTCTGAACCGACAGATAGCCATATGTCACCTTCCAGTCGAATAGGGACTATTCCTTTGTCATCATGTCCAGTTCGTCACCTCTGAATGACAAAATTACGAGCTTGGTGGCTTCTCAATCGGTTGCGTCCCTGCGACTTCTGAACCGACAGATAGCTAAGTCTCATTTTTTAGTCCAGTAGGGACTATTTATTTTAATGTGTGACTAACACTATCAGTTTATCACCACTGATTAGTTTTGATATACCGTTATTCCAGTTCCTTGAAAATAAGGATTGAAAATTCAAAAAAATACAACAAGTTGGAAATACAACAGGGGAATCAAATAAAATTACTTTTTTATTGATTCCAAAAAGAGGGATACATGGATGCTCAGATTACAAGCTACGAGGGTGCTTCGTAGGATTTGATCCGTTCTTCAAGAATGGCCAGCCTGTTCTTCCTCTCCTCAGCGGCCCTGATAAGTGCCTGTGATCTCAAATTAGCCTCATTGAAGCTCGCTGTCTGGGCCAAGCGAGCCTCAATTTCAGCCAAAGTTACCCTCTGCGCTAGCTTCTGCTATAGGACTCTGTCATTGCGAGCCTTAAGCTGCTCTAGCCGAGCAATCTCTTTAAGACGCACCAGTTCAGCCTTGAACAAAAGAAGATTAGCCTTCCTGATTATTTCCTTGGCCTTTTCGATCTTATCCTCGGCATCAAGAAAAGCGCTGTTAGAAGCATCTATGGCATCCCCAAGTTCTACTCTCCTCATCTCCAAGGATTTCAAGTCAGAGGAAATTGCCTTGGCTGCTTCTTTAGCGGCGAGATGGGCTTCATGCATTTGAGCAGTAAGGTGCGCAAGCTGTTCGTTAACTGAAGACTCCAGATCTGAATGGCTAAGACGGGGCCATTCGTTCACATTCCTCTCAGGCCTGTCCACTAGAAGCTCCAATGCGGCAGCCTTGTCTTCCCCTCCAAAGTCTCAGATACTGTCAATGCTTCGGAAGAGGACCACCTTTAAATTAGAAAATGAGGTAGTCGAGCCCTTCAAGACCAAAGCAACGGATCGCTTTAAGCCCTTATAAAAGCTGTCGACTAACTCAGCCACGAATTCATTCTCAGACTCAACTACTCCTGGTGAACGAGCAGCCTCTGAAGACAAAGCTTCCACCGGTTTCACTGAAGGAATAGTAGAAGCACTGACTGGAGCAATTTGAGGGATCACCGGTGATCTCAGAGGAGTCCTCATTGAAACCAGTACACTAGCCACAACCGAAGTGGGGCTAGGGAGTATTTCTGGGAGAGCTGGCTCAACCACCAGTGTTGGAGAAGTAGGACTGGTAATCACCTTCAGCTCCGCGCTTGACAAGATAGGCGGCACTGGCAAAACAAATGGCATCTCACTTACCGATGTAGTTGGAAATAAAGTTGGTTTCGTGACTACTTTCCCTCAATCCCCTCTCCTCTGGCCAGTTTAGCCTGATAAGAGGGTAACCCGTGATACAAAGCATCCAATTCGGCAGCATCCGCTGCATTTAAAGTACTTACTTCACTCCTGGTTCCCTCAGGAAGATTAGTTGGTTCTCTTGAGGTCGATTCACCCAAAGGTGAAACACCTGTACTAAGACTCTGTTTAAGTAAGGTATGATCAAGATCAGGGAAGAATTACTCATAAAAGGTCAAAGCACTACCAAAAGATGATATCGCCTCAACTGCCTTGGCCGCAGTCTCTCTCTGAAATCCCTCGACAACGGCATCAGTCCCCTCTGGCTCCGTAGGAAAATCTTTGGCAGAGTCAACACGGACGGTCGGCCCACCCTCGCTCGCCAAACCCTCGGTGGTCCACCCAAAGGAGCTAGAGGCCATAGGGCTTCCTTTTGAAGTTCCAGCATCTGAAGGACCTACATCGGCCGCATCACCTCCAGATTCTTCCGAGACGGCGAAATATCTAGCCTCATCGTCTTCTTTATAAGTGAACAGGGGATCATAATGTTCCCCCTGTTCTCCCTCAGCCTCGGCTCCCAGGTCTTTCACCACCTCGGTTCCTGAGTCACGAAGTAAACAATGAGCTGTTTGGAATTTATAAGAGTGTATTGCAAGAACGGAGCTGATCTTACTCGGGTTAGGAATAGCTTAACTTGCGGTCTGCCTAGGAGACAACAGCTTAATGACTAATGGAGTAGGAGAAGGAGGCATTGCAGATGATTCTCCCTCTGCAATAACAGTAGGTGCGTAGCGACGAGGTTTCTTCACTACCCTCTTCCTATGATATTCACCTTCCCGCTTTCGCTTGAAGTGGACGTCAGGGTCTTCTTCCTCCACTTCTTCCACATCAACATGTTCCACGGGGGCTGTACCTACCCCACCAAAAGCAGCTGCTGGAGCCTCAGCACCTGTATCTGCTTCAAAGTGAGGACTTCCTGCATCTGAGGCCTCGCTATCATCAACAGCATTGAATTCCCCGAGGCCTAGAACATGGACCCTTTTACCCTCGCTCTTCTCAGTGACCTTCCACTTCAGCCGCTGAGAGATCAACTTCACACGAAAGGAATTAATAGAAAACCCAGTTGGTGTGGAGTTTGACGTTCTGTACCACTGGCAGAACCCTAAAGTTGTTTGAAGGTTTGGAGTCCTTAGCAGCATGCACAGCCACGCCTCAGTATAACCAATAATATAAAATCGCCAGGCACGTGCTTCATCGATGAGACTCCCCATAATGGCTAGGCTACTGTTCGGATTGCCTACATACAGTTGGTCATACCCAAACTGATGAGCAAACCGACTCAAAATATAGGCTTCGGGTAACAGGTGTCCCCGCTTCTATACAAGAAGTGGCATGGCCGGATGCTAACCAGCCACTCGAAGACTCCCTGACTTAACGACGTCTGCCTTTCCCCTACATTCTTGAATTCTTCACATTGCCTGCATCGCGAATGTAGGGAAAGTACCGAAAAAGACTGTAGACGTCATGACAGCGTAGCAGTTTGCGGACCGTAGCCACATAAGTTCATGACCACGAACACCCCTCGAATCGACGGAGAAGCGCCATTCAAACACCTTCTGGGGGCTTCTTACCGGCTTGGATGATGGAGGGGCAGTGAAGGGCGAACCATGCCATCAAATAAGTATATGGTAAATCAATTCTGGGGTTTAGTCCGTCGCCAGGCAGGATAGTGCCTTTACCCCTCTTCGTTACTAGTAGCATACAAAAAACCTCTGTCAATGCACGAAGGCCCCGCTGAATACAACACACCATTATCAGGAGAAATCCAAGAGAACGACCGTGAGCTAGACGAACGGCCGGCAATAAGACAGTCGAAAGGATAACATCGTTGGAGGGAGAGGGCACCACACATCTCTTCAGCCAGACCGATAAAATACTGGCCAAAAGCGCCTTCCCGAGAAGCATTACTTCAACCCAGCTAAGGGCTAACTCCACCATGAGTTCAACGTTGACTTCGCGCGATGCTTGAGTAACTTCGCTGAGAAACGTGCCTTAGCTTCACTAAAAACACATCTCTAGCTTCGCGGAAATTACGTGTTAGCTTCACTAGAGACTTGTTCCTAACTTAGTTAGGAGTCTGTCCCCAACTTCGCTGGAAGTTCAGCTCCGCCGAGAGCTTCTACTTCCTTCTAAGGAAAAGATTTACCTAAAGCTAGTCCGCTCCAGGTGTTCTCGGATCAAAAAGGGGGAAAACAAAGCAGATAAGTAGAAAATAAACATTTTTATTGATTCAAAAGGGAAGATATATTGACACTACATCAAGATGGTCTTTCATACAACCGAATCATTACACCAAAGGTATACAAGTTGTCCTATCTACTTTCAAGGTGATAAGCCAAATCAATTGGACACGAAAGGCATTCCTCCTGCACAAGGCCGTAATCCTTCGCCTAATGGCAGATCTTGCCATCAAGAAGCTGGATCTTCTTTGATGAAAATTGATAAAAGATTGATTGCCACCAGAAAGTTGGATCTTCTTTGATGAAAATTGGCCAAGGAAGGATCCGAGACCTTACAGGTGACGTCCGCCTTCCCGAAGTGGATCATGTCGGATAAGTAACTGCCAACCTCTTCTTAGAACATTGCTGTTGGCCCAGAGGCCTTCCACTCTAGTTTTAATGATGATTAACTCATGTAGTTATAGTTTACTAATAATCTTGTGATATTTAGTTTCAGATATTTAACCAAGATATTAGTAGGTGATTAGCTTCAACAAAGGTGTTTTGGAGCTTTCACATGGTGATTCAAGAGCTCGAGCGTCAAGTTCACGTCTAGCACTCGTTGAAGTCAAGCTCGGGGAATCGCGTTCGGATCGAGTCAACTTAGAGACGGCGTTCTACAAGAAGGCTTCAGTTTGTTTATTTAAGATTTAGTTTAAATCCATTTTAACGATTAGATAGTGTGATATGCTCAAGTTCACAACACACACTTGTTTTGGGTTTCATGTTTATTGGTTTTGGTTTTTAGTTTAACCGATCTTTGTTTTCATGAATAGAAATGAATCAAAACAAGTTTACATGGCTTAATGTATATTAGATTTGATCTATATACATATATGCTTCATCTATTTAGAAAAACTTATTTTGATACACTATTCATGTGTTTGGAGTTTTGTATTTAGACAAAACCTATTTTTAGATTTAATGTCAAAAACATAGATATAATACCTTTCATGTGTATTAGATTCTATCCATATACTATATGCTTCAAAGTTGTTTAAATATCATGTTTTTGTATTTACATGTGTTTTGAAAAAATCGGATTTCCATTTCAAAAATACAAGTTTTGGAAAATGCAGAATTGGTTTAAGGCAAAATTTTCAAGTCACAAAAATGGTTTAAATAGTTTGAAATATGTGTTGAATTTTTATCACACATATTTATATTTCAAAGATAATACAAGAATTGATTTTTGTGAAATTTATGTGATTTTATGTGATTTAATTGAAGTTAAAAGGACTAGTTTTTAAATCCTGAAAATGTCCTTGCCAGGCTCTTGTGGTCGACCGGGACGGTCAACCGGACTAGTGGTCGGTCGACCGGACCGGTCGACCGATGTGCACAAGACATGCACAAAGGACAAGTGATTTAGCCGGTCCACCGAGCGGTCGACCGACTGAAGTCAGTCCACTCTCGGGTGCGCCCGGTCGACCGGGCGGTCGACCGTTCACTTTGGCCCGGTCGACCAGGCGGTCGATCGGCCAGAGAGCAATTGCTCTCTGGATCTGGCACGATCGACTGGGCGGTCGACCGGAGGGCTCAACGGTCACATTTTTGACCGTTGGCTGGTCGACCGGCCGGTCGACCGGAAAGGCATTCTGGCCCTTTTCAACTGCCAACGGGCAGATTTGAAATAAGGTATAAATACCCCATTTCTTGGTTGTTTTCAATAAGAATTTCAAGAACAAAATTTCTCTCATTTACAAGTGTTTTAATACAAGTTTTCAAAAGAGTTTTTAAGCCAAAAAGATTTGATCTTTATTTGTTTTAAAGGGTTAGAAAAATCAAGAAAAGGAGAAGTCTTTGGGATTATTTTTTATCTTCACTTTATATTCATTTTAGAAGTTTTCCCAAGAGTTTTTCTTTGAGTTTTTGATTTCCAAACTCTTTATTTCTCACACTTGAGCTTATCTTCGATCCTATCTATTAGGATTTTTGTTTTGTGAGAAAAGAAGTAGTTTGTGGTCTTTATGATCACCAAGTTATAAAACTTCTATCTTTGTGATATCCCTCTAGTGAGAGGTGATTGAGTTGATATTGAAGGTTCACCTAGAGGGGGGGTGAATAGGTGATGACTAATCTAATGGTCACTTAATGGTGAATTATGATACAAATAATGCGGAAGCCAAAAACAATTATGACCTAATTAAAACTTTTATACTAAACACTATGTATAACACAAGAGTGTTGCCGAATTCCCCGTGAAGGGCTCTGGACAAACTCCTCTAGATTTCCCTTGAATGGGTTGAGGTGCAGCGTTGGCTCTCTTGGTTGAATACAAGTGTTAGCAAACAATCCCACGCAAGTATATCAATATGAGCACAAATGAATATATCAAGCATATAAAGATAGACAATAATAGTATGCAAGATATAAATAAGAGACAAGGAGAGAGAGAGCAATCGCAAACACAAAGGGTTTGTTTCGAGGTTCGAGCACACTTGCTCTACATCCCCGCCTTCGACACACAAAGGATTTCCACTATGCAAGATCCCACTGGATCTCTCCTCGGTGCCGCAACACCTACAAGCCCTCGGACTCTCTAGTCCCGTACACACCGCAAGCCCACCGGCTCGCCGAGGCCGCACCTCAAACACGAGTTCGCACCCGAACCCGAAAACACCAAGTCCTCACTAGGACCCAAACAATCACGAGCACACTTGCCCGTTTCCTCAAAGAATAAGGAAAAGATCTTTCGTGATCACAACACTTTGATCACCTAAAGCACTCTCACTACAACACACCTATAGGATGAATAATCAATGGATAGCTCAAGTGTGGTGTGAGAAAAACAAGGATGAGAGTGGTGGAGGAAAACTCAAAGACTTTCTTTTAACACTCTTGATAAAACTTCCCTTTAGATAGGAAATATTTGCTCTCTATTTTGTGGAGAAAACCCTTTTAAAAGACTGGGAAAAACTGGCTCTAAGAGACTCCAAAATCTTGTCTCAAAACAATGACAAGACCCCCAATTTATAGGCTGCCAGAAAACTAGCCGTTGGGGTCTGTCAGAGCTGTCGGTCGACCGGTGCGGTCGACCGCCAACGGTCGGATTTCTGACCGTTGGAGCCACGGTCGACCTGTAAATCACCTAGAGGGGGGTGAATAGGTGATGGCTAATCTAATGGTCACTTAATGGTAAATTATGCAAATAATGCGGAAGCTATAACAAATATGACCAAATTAAATCTTCTTTTAATTAAACACTTATGTATAACTCAAGAGTGTTGCCGAATTCCCTTTGCAGGGCTCTGGACAAGCTCCTCTAGATTCCCCTTGAATGGGTTGAGGTGCCGCGTTGGCTCTCTTGGTTGAATACTAGTGTTAACAACAATCCCAAGCAAGTATAGCAATTATGAGCACAAGGGAATATATCAAGCATGTAAATGATAAAGACAATTATTGAATGCAAGATATAAAAGAGACAAAGACAGAGAGAGAGATAGAGTAAGCAATCGCAAACACAAAGGTATGTTTCGAGGTTCGAGCACACTTGCTCTACATCCCCGCCTTCGACACATGAAGGATTTCCACTATGCAAGATCCCAATGGATCTCTCCTCGGTGCCGCAACACCTACAAGCCCTCGGACTCCCTAGTCCCGTACACACCGCAAGCCCACCGGCTCGCCGAGGCCGCACCTCGTACAACAAGTCCGCACCCGAACTCGAAACAACGACGAGCACACTTGCCCGTCTCCTCAAAGAACAAAGAAAAGATCTTTGGTGATCACAACACTTTGATCACCTAAAGAGCTCTCACTACAACACACCTATAGGATGTATAATCAATGGTTGCTCAAGTGTGGTGTGAGAAAATCAAGGATGTGAAAGGTGGAGGAAAACTCAAAGACTTTCTTTTAACACTCTTGATAAAACTTCCCTTAAGATAGGAAATATTGGCACTCTATTTTGTGGAGAAAACTTCTGAAAATGACTAGGAAAAACTGACTCTAAGTCTCCCAAAAATCTTAGCTCAAAACAATGACCAAACCCCCTTTTATAGAGGTCAGAAAAATGTGACCGTTGGGGTCTGTCAGAGCTGCCGGTCGACCGCCCGGTCGACCGCCAACGGTCGAAAATCCGACCGTTGGAGCCTCTGGTCGACCGCCCGGTCGACCCAGAAATCCAGAGAGCAGAACTCTCTGCAGCGGTCGACCGTCCGGTCGACGGGACCACTGTGCTGCACAGACATGCACAAGTCTGTGCACGTCGGTCGACCGTGGGTCGACCGGCCATGGTGCGGTCGACCGCTCGGTCGACCGACCAGCCTGCCAGCCAGTTCTAGGTCTGGAAAATTGGTTTAAAAATATTTTTTAAAATCTTTTAACACTTATAAAAATTCCATAACTTGTTTTAACATTCTATATTGAAAACCAAACTTGTGATAAAAATTTTCAAGACATATATCAACATATTCATGTCATTTCAGCGTCTTGCAAATTTTATCAAAAATCAAAACATGTATTTTTCAAACTTGGTTTTCCTAACTTCACAAAATATAAAAACAAGATATTTGATTTCATTTAAAGCATAGTGTGTATGGATATGATCCACTACACAATCATAATGTAATATCTATGTTTTTGTCATAAAGCTCTAAATTAGGTTTTGGTTGAAACATATAACTTTGAATACCAAGAACCAAAACAATATTTTTCAAAAATGAAAGTCTTTTCTAAATCTGAAAATTCTTTTATGAAAAGACATTAAAATCAAGAGTGTGTGTGTGATATATACTTGAGCAATCCACCAACTATCTATCCTTTACATTTTTAACTAAAAACAAAAACAAAATCTTATACCTAGACACAAGTCTTCAACTTCTTGAAGTCTTCACTTGAAGGCTTCTCATCTTCTTGACTTGGTCCAAGCTTGATTCAAAAGCTCCTTGGATCACACCGTGCTAGCTCCAAATCTTGACATTTTATTCTTTGTTGAGCTATGCACCTACTAAGATCTTGATAATGAATCTGTCACTAATCAAACACAAGATCATTAGTAAATATAACTTCATGAGTTGATCATCATCAAAACTAGGGTGATAGGCCTTTGGGCCAACAATCACCCCCGTTTTGATGATGACAAAACTCATGAGGTTATATATGAAGCTTCAAGGAGGCTCCGCCTTAACTCATGCATACAAAATAAATAATGGATATGGCAGTGAGGCACATGAATATGTATGCAAGTATGGAGATAAAACATGCAACAAGTATAAATCAAAATCTTTTTCTCCTATTTGCAATACAAAACTTATATGCATAAATAACAAGGAAGACAAATACTTAATACTTCTCCCCTTTAAGCAATGAAAACATGCATATATACTCAAATACTTCTCCCCTTTTTGTCACTCATCAACAAAGGGTTCAAAGTAAAATCAAATCAAACAAATTTTTCTCCCCTTTTTGTCATAAACAAAGAGATCAATAAGGGGTCAAATCAAACATATCAACAAAATTTTTTTTTTATTAATTTTTCTTAAATAAAATTTTTAAAGGTATCAGAGCTTTTGTAAAAACAAACAAATTTTTAAGATACCAAATTGAAAGTAATCATTTTTGTAAAACATATTGATATCAATTGACATTTAACAAATATGAAGTTGAAGCATATTGATATCAATAGAAAACATAATGATCAAAAATTTTTATTTTTCATCATAAACTTTGTGCTTTAACAAAAATGTGAACCAATTGAAAGTTAAGCACATGAAAATCATATATATATGTATGAAATGAGTATACCAAGTGAAATTGATACATACATATATAAGAAACAAAATATGAGTATATACAAATAAGTTCATATTGATACCAATTGAAACGATTCAATGATACCAATTGACATAACAATAAGATCAAGTGTATATCTCATAACCTACCACCCTTCATATGCACAAGGTAAAAGATTTTCAATGAAACATACAAGCCATAATTGCCCATCCATCCTCCCATAGATGGTAGGGGTTTTCAAAAATAGATTTGAAAATAAGCTTAGTTTGAAAAACTCTACCAAATGAAGGGATTGCACTAGTTAATATGAAAATATTTTAAAAACTAGTACGAAATCCTTCAAGCAAGGAATAAAGCAAAAAGAAATGTCAATAAACCTCAATATTCCTTTAAATAAGAAAAACATGAAAATCATCACAAAATTTTTAATTATTTTTTTTATATTAAAAATATATTTCAAGATATATGTATGTTTTGACAACACAATAAGTATACATACATATCTCTTAAACACGATTGAGTCCATATAAATAGATTTGCATTAAAGGCAAATGACTCAAGAGGTATACATGTATATCTTAAAGTTTGGCAAAATACACATATACATGAAATGAAAAGCACATGATCATAAATCAAATCCAAGAAGTGAGAATACAAGTTTAAAGATGTATGTATCATCAAAACTAAGCAATACAAGCACATTTCATGGGTTCAAATAAGCATTCAAGCACAAATATAAATAGATTTATTTGTGGCCCATGATATGTACAAGTATAAATCATAGTGTTGATAAAACTAACATATAAACTAATATTCAAATCATGAAGCATCAAATCTTTTTAGAAAAATAGAATCATGTGGAAATCTTAAAAACTATTTGAAGAATAAATAACTAATATAAATTGTTTTTGAAAAACTAGTTAAAGATCCTTCAAATATATCAAATCTTATGTTTTTCATAAACATAACTAGATACATAAAAATTTAAGCACTCATGGTCTATAAAGCTCAAAATAATTTTTAACAAAAGTGTGAGTGTTAAATGATCATGTAAATAGCATTTTTATGAAAATAGTCAATGAAGCTCATGAGAAACATTTTTAACAAAAACACGAAAAATCAAAACACTAATCTTCATGGTATATGTATGATTAATCCAATCCTAACAATACACATACATATCCCAAATATTAAAGGAGTCTATTAATGATGTTTGCATGAAGGCAAGAGACTCACGGGTATACATGTATATTTATTAGATTTGAATAAAGAATACATATACATGAAGTAAAGCATAAAGTAGGTAAAACATGTATAAAAGAGAATCATCAAAACTAGTCTATACATATGCATATAATGGATACAAATGAGCATGAAGTTCAATCATATATGAGTCAATTGTAATTCACTATTTGTACATGTATATATGCAAGTTTTGATAAAATCTACATTTAAACTAGTTCATACCATATGAAGCACAAAGATACATAAAACATGAACATGCTATAATTATGATAAATGAACTAGCATGAACATAAAAAGTAGGAGTTTAGAAATTGTTACCAAATCCAAAGCTCCTAATGTGGTGGCCTTCCACCAAAATTCCTTGATAGCGATGCATCCAAGTGTATGTCCATCAAGTCCATTGCATCCACTACCAAGGCACCAATCCTCTCACGTTTTGTGAGAGCCCTTACCTACATCAAAAGCAAAAGGTAGGGGTTTTGGTACCCATATTTTCTTGTTGGGTCCACGGGGGTTAGCTTTGTGTTGAGGAACCCAAAATCTTTTATTTAGCAAAAATATAATGATCTAATCTATCATAACAATATTTTGCTAAATGGCCTTTGCGGCCATAATGTGTACATACGTACACCTTAGTATGCTTATGTATAGGAGTGTGATCATGTTGTGCAACATAAGCATGATGATGAGAGTGATGTGCATGAACATGAGGAGTTTGTTTCTTTGAAAACATTGACTCCAACTTAGTATGGTTAAATGCACAAGAGTTCAAAGTTGAACTCAAATTATCCATTTTATTTTTCAAAACATTTAGCTCATTTGTGGTGGCATGTAAAGCATGATGAGATATATGATCATTTTTCTTTTCTTTTGTGAAACAAAATCTTTTTCTTTTTCACAAATTTTTCTTTTTAAAGATTTATTTTCTTGAAAAACAACTTCTTTTTGTTTTTCCACCATATCAATTTTATCTTTCAAAGACATATTTCCTTCACATAAATCTTTCAATTTTGACATGAGGGAAACATTCTCATTTTTCAAATCATTGTTTTCTTTTTCTAAGCATGCCATTTTATTTTCTAAAGAATCTTTATCATTAAGCATGGCATCAAAATTCTTTTTCAAATTCTTATTATCTTTTTCTAAACATGCAATGCTAGATTTAAATGAATCTTGTTCTATATGCATGCAAGCAATGTTCTTTTTCAAATTTTTATTTCTTTCTCAATCATGTCATATTTCTCAAGCAATAGTTGACAAAATGTAGAAAGCTCTTCATATGACATATTATTATCCTCATCCTCGGATTCGGAAGTTACCTCAAGGGGGTTATCCCCTTGGACCATATAGCATACGTTGGAGATGTCGCTTCCAACGTCCGAATCGCTCCCCGCATAGTATAGATCCTTTTCGCCAAGGGAGATGAGGGTATTCCATACTACAAAATCCGAATCAAAGTTAGAAACCCTAGATAAATAATCATCATTTAGGGTTGACTTGATAGCATGAAGGGCTTTTGCATTAGCCTCAAAATTCTTACCATCTAAAGAATATGCATTATTAGTAGTGGCAAGATATACATGAATGCCTAAGGCTTTGAGGTACAATGACATCTTAACCTTCCAAATTTGGATGTTAAGGATGTCAAAGGTGGGTGGTGACATGAAGTTCATGGTGTGTGTACAAAATCTTGTGATTAGCCTAAAAATGAGGATCTTTAACTCTAGGTGTTAGACCCAAATCAGAGTACCAAGCTCTGATACCAATTGTAAATCACCTAGAGGGGGGGTGAATAGGTGATGGCTAATCTAATGGTCACTTAATGGTAAATTATGCAAATAATGCGGAAGCTATAACAAATATGACCAAATTAAATCTTCTTTTAATTAAACACTTATGTATAACTCAAGAGTGTTGCCGAATTCCCTTTGCAGGGCTCTGGACAAGCTCCTCTAGATTCCCCTTGAATAGGTTGAGGTGCCGTTTTGGCTCTCTTGATTGAATACTAGTGTTAACAACAATCCCAAGCAAGTATAGCAATTATGAGCACAAGGGAATATATCAAGCATGTAAATGATAAAGACAATTATTGAATGCAAGATATAAAAAGAGACAAAGAGAGAGAGAGAGAGAGATAGAGTAAGCAATCGCAAACACAAAGGTATGTTTTGAGGTTCGAGCACACTTGCTCTACATCCCCGCCTTCGACACACGATGGATTTCCACTATGTAAGATCCCAATGGATCCCTCCTCGGTGCCGCAACACCTACAAGCCCTCGGACTCCCTAGTCCCGTACACACCGCAAGCCCACCGGCTCGCCGAGGCCGCACCTCGTACAACAAGTCCGCACCCGAACTCGAAACAACGACGAGCACACTTGCCCGTCTCCTCAAAGAACAAAGAAAAGATCTTTGGTGATCACAACACTTTGATCACCTAAAGAGCTCTCACTACAACACAACTATAGGATGTATAATCAATGGTTGCTCAAGTGTGGTGTGAGAAAATCAAGGATGTGAAAGGTGGAGGAAAACTCAAAGACTTTCTTTTAACACTCTTGATAAAACTTCCCTTAAGATAGGAAATATTGGCACTCTATTTTGTGGAGAAAACTTCTGAAAATGACTAGGAAAAACTGGCTCTAAGTCTCCCAAAAATCTTAGCTCAAAACAATGACCAAACCCCCTTTTATAGAGGTCAGAAAAATGTGACCGTTGGGGTCTGTCAGAGCTGCCGGTCGACCGCCCGGTCGACCGCCAACGGTCGAAAATCCGACCGTTGGAGCCTCCGGTCGACGCCCCCGGTCGACCCAGAAATCCAGAGAGCAGAACTCTCTGCAGCGGTCGACCGTCCGGTCGACGGGACCACTGTGCTGCACAGACATGCACAAGTCTGTGCACGTCGGTCGACCGTGGGTCGACCGGCCATGGTGCGGTCGACCGCTCGGTCGACCGACCAGCCTGTCAGCTAGTTCTAGGTCTGGAAAATTAGTTTAAAAATATTTTTAAAATCTTTTAACACTTATAAAAATTTGATAAACTTGTTTTAACATTCTATATTGAAAACCAAACTTGTGATAAAAATTTTCAAGACATATATCAACATATTCATGTCATTTCAGCGTCTTGCAAATTTTATCAAAAATCAAAACATGTATTTTTCAAACTTGGTTTTCATAACTTCACAAAATATAAAAACAAGATATTTGATTTCATTTAAAGCATAGTGTTTATGGATATGATCCACTACATAATCATAATGTAATATCTATGTTTTTGTCATAAAGCTCTAAATTAGGTTTTAGTTGAAACATATAACTTTGAATACCAAGAACCAAAACAATATTTTTCAAAAATGAAAGTCTTTTCTAAATCTGAAAATTCTTTTATGAAAAGACATTAAAATCAAGAGTGTGTGTGTGATATATACTTGAGCAATCCACCAACTATCTATCCTTTACATTTTTAACTAAAAAAAAAAACAAAATCTTATACCTAGACACAAGTCTTCAACTTCTTGAAGTCTTCACTTGAAGGCTTCTCATCTTCTTGACTTGGTCCAAGCTTGATCCAAAAGCTCCTTGGATCACACCGTGCTAGCTCCAAATCTTGATATTTTATTCTTTGTTGAGCTATGCACCTACTAAGATCTTGATAATGAATCTGTCACTAATCAAACACAAGATCATTAGTAAATATAACTTCATGAGTTGATCATCATCAAAACTAGGGTGATAGGCCTTTGGGCCAACA